>CAUYRH010029493.1:0-50208 GCA_963574655.1 Perodicticus potto
CCTGTAGTCCCAGCTACTTGGGAGGTGGAGGCAGGAGACTCGCTTGAGCCCAGGAATTGGAGGTTGCTGTGAGCTGTCATGCCACAGCACTCTATCCAGGGTGACAGCTTGAGGCTCTGTCTCAAAATAAACAAATAAATAAATAAATAAAAATAAAAAAGGTGCTATATATACACCACGAAATACTATTCAGCCATAAAAAAGAATGAAGTCTGGTCATTTGAGGCAACGTGGATGGAACTAGAGGACATATTAACTGAAAGAATCCAGGAACAGAAAGTTAAACATTGCATATTCTCACTCATATAGAGTTGATCTCATAGAAGTAAAAAGTAGAGCAGAGAATACTCAAGGCAGAATGGTAGGGGGAAGATTGAAATAGGGAAAAATTTGTTAAAGGATACGTAACTACAGCTATATAGGAGAAATAAGTTCTAGTGTTCTACATGCCTATAGGATGACTATAATTTTTTTCTTTTTTATTGAGACAGAATCTTACTTTGTCACCCTCGATAGAGGGCTGTGACGTCATAGCTCACAGCAACCTCCAACTCTGGGGCTCAAGCGATTCTCTTGCCTCAGCCTCCCTAGTAGCTGGGACTACAGGCACCCACCACAATGCCCAGCTATTTTTATTATTTGTTTAGCAGGCCCAGGTCAGGTTCAAACCCACCAGCCCCAGAGCATGGTCACGGTAACCACTGATCTATGGGCAGATGACTATAATTAACAATAATATGTTACATAGTTTCTAGAAGCTGGAAGGAGGTTGTTGAATGTTTCCAACACAGAGAAATGGTGAATGTTTGATGTGATGGATCTATTATATCCCCGATCTGATCACTATACATGACATGCATTGAAACAGCACTATGTCCCTATGAATATGTAGAATTGTGTCAATTAAAAAAAACTTAAAACGTTTAAAAATTATAGTAAATAATGTAATGGCAGAGAAAGTCATACAAAAATTAAAAGTCTTCTGTCCCACCCTATTCCCCAGGGACCCACTCTTAACAATTGCTTATTTATTCCTAAAATACGTTACATAAAGACAAGCACATGTAGTTACGAGTTTACTCTGTACACTTTTAAACAAATGCATGCAAATGGAACCATACTGTGACCATATTGGTTTGCAGCCTGTTCTGCTTCTGTACGTTTAATGTCAGATCTTGGACATATTTTCGTGTCGGAAGACACTGATCTACTACTCATTTTTTTTATAATGACTGTAAAGTTTATTGTAAAGGTGTGAGTGGTCAGTTTCTTTTTTGATGGATGTTAGTTTTTCTATTGCAAACATCATTTGTATTTATGAACAACTATATTTGTAGATTAATTGCAGCTGACTAATAATATATGTGTTTAAAATGGAATATATGCTACCAACTGCCTTTCAAAAACGTCATAACAGTTTCACCAATAGTGTATGAGAATGACCATTTTCTTATGTTTTCCCTAATACTGATGTCACCAAACTTTTAAATATTTGCTAATTTGATAGGTAAAAATGGTATCTTGTTTTAAAAATTTAGATGCCTTTAAGAGTGAGGCTGAGCATAGCTTTCTATATTTGTTGACTATTTGAATTTGTTTCTTCTTTTGTGGTGAAGCCCATGATGCTGGTCTTTGACTATTTAGAAGCCTAATATTTTTCTCATTGATTTGCAGGAGCTCTTTGTGTATTAAGGAAATAAACATCTAAAATTCATTTCTTTTTCCTTCTATAAAAATTCCATGTTTGGGAAAATGTTGCTGAACAGCAGTTGTAAAGTTATGACTTCTTTTTTCCATTTTCTCCATCTGATCCAAGTATACTTATCCTCAAAATGTTTATCTGCACAGATGGCCAATGTTTCTGCATTGAGTTGATGTAATTCTAGCCAAAAGCAAAGTGTTGGAATTCTTGTTAATCCCAGAAACCTCACCATGGCTAAGTGTAGGATATCTATTGGCTTTATGAAATATTTTAAGTGGCTTGAGGAACTTTAGAGGCCTGGGGCCCTAGGGTGGGAGGTTCAGCCATTCCAGCTCACTCCGGCCAGCAGTGTGGCCTGCACCTGTGGGCACCCCACTGTCCAGCTGTGGATTTTTCTGTCCTGGTGAGTGGGTTGAGTGTTTGCATACTTTCCCCTTTGTTTATAGGTGCTTTAGGGTGTGGGTCCTTCTTCCCTTCAGCGCAAGGTCCCTGAGGCAGGACTGAACCTGCCCTAGGCCAGGCCCAGAGGGATTTTACTGGGGGCCAAGGAGGACAGTGAGGAGTACAGGCGGAAAAGGCTCACCCTGAGAGCCTTCCAGCTGGCCCGCCCACTCTGGCCCGTCCTTTAGCTTCATTACCTACTTGGATAAACGTTCCCGAGCCTCATCCTATTCCTCTGAGGGTGAGTATAGTCCCTGGGCAGGTTGGGAGGTCGTTTGCAGAGCGCCAGGTTGGGAGTCAGGTGCTGGACGCTAAACTCAGCCTATATGTCTTAAAGAGGAGCTGAGGGCATAGAATAGAGGGGTAGAGTAGGTGGGGAGAGGATGCCCTGGAAAAGGAGGTGGTTTTCAAGCTTCAATCTAAAGGCGGTTTCACTTGGGTGACATAGTTCTCTCCTAGTTCTGAGATGTGTGTGTGTAGGGGGAGATAAGGGTGGCAGCTCCAGGCGTTCAGATGTAGGGAGTGGGAAGAGAGGAGGAGAAATACTCCTCTGATAACTGACCTGCCTGAGCCTCTGCTCCAGACTTAAGGAAGCTTCCAGGTTTGATTGTTTTTTAACCCAGGGCTGACTTTTAAGAGACTCCCACATTCCTGGGGGATTGGCAAGTGAAGGTGATTAATGGGGTTGGCAGCAGGAGGCAGAGTCTGAGGAAGTCAACAAGCACTCTGAGCTGGCACTCCTGGAACTCCAGACTCCCAGCACTGTGGCCAGATGTCCTGCTGGGGACTGGTACCTCTGCTGAACCCAGGATGCCCACCTCTGGGGGATGGGGAAGGTGATCCTGGCTTGAGGTGGTTGAAACAATCCCTTGCCTCTTCCATCAATGACGTCCAGCCTTCTAGGGCTGGCTTAGAGGGCTTTAGGGCTTGGCTCTGCTCTCTGCCCTGGGATGCTGCTCTCTGCCCTGGGGTGCAGCTCTCTGCCCAGGTGTGGAACTTGAGGCTGAGAAGTGGTTGGAGCCAAGGCAAGCAGGCCTGGGTCTGTCTGCTGGAAATGTGCCTCGGTGGCAAGTGAGTTACCTACAATGATCAGAGTGTGACTCGGGAGCCAGGCGGACTCAGGGCAGACCGGGCCCCTCCACACAGGAACTGCCTCTGTGGGCCAGTCCCACTCTGTGAACGGGGCCTTGGCAGTGCCCCACCTGCTCAGGCTGTGTGAGGATTGAGTCCCACCAGGTGTGCAAGTGCCTGCATGGGCCCAGAGTCACCAGGTGTGCAAGTGCCTGTGTGGGCCCAGAGTCACCAGGTGTGGAAGTGCCTGTGCGGGCCTAGGGTCCAGTGTGGCTCAGTCCCTCTGCTCTCCTGTTGCAAGTGGCCCTTCCCCCTGCTCCCTGCCCAGCCAGGCCCTGCCCACCAGCTCCCCTGGGTATGTCTCTAAGTGATTTTCTCTCATCAGAAAATGCTCAGGTTTTGAAACCCCTTTTAGCTCTGAAGTTTGATGACCAGTCTCTTTCACCAACTCTGGCCTGAGCTGTCTGACTCCGCAGTCAGTTTAGCAGGTTCCAGGAGTGGGCTTAGGGTGAGAACTCAGGGTGTAGGCATTTGCTGGGAGAAGGGTCAGGAAGGCCTGGAGTGCAGAGGAGGTGTGGGCCCCCCCCAGAGAGAGAGGAGGTGTTTCGTGCAGTTAACATGGGACGGGGTGGAGGGTGGGGGCCGACTTCATGGGTAGGGTGAGGCAGGTGTGTGTTTGTGCCTTACAAAATAACAGCTGTCTCATTTTCTCATTTTTCTAGAACTGGCCCAGTTGGGGCTTGAAACTGCCAGGACAGTGTGTGTGCTTGATGGGGGGAGGAGAGAGGGTGGGGTGGGGGGTAGATGTGACAAAATGAGGCCCTTGATGGGGCCGTAAGACAAAGGCTTCTCAGTTTCTTTGGTGCTACTTAGTGATTTTTTTTTTAATGCCCCTGACAGCTATTAAATCAAGGGCTTTGTTTTGTTTAATTCATTTTTTCAAAGACTATATTGAGCTAGGTCCAGAGACTGGCCCTGGGCTGGGTAGCAGAGATTAAGTGAGAATGTGATTTTCACAGCCCCAGTGTGCAAAGTGGAATGCAGGGAGACCATGCTTGGACAGCCTGGTGCCCAGAGAGGGACTGCTTGTCCTCCGCACTGGGGCTGGGGAGGCTCTGCTGCCAAGGAGCCTGCACCAAAGAGTACATGGGCATCGGCACGGTGATCCCAGAGTGGGGACAGGCACCTGCAGGCTGCATACCCGAGAGGTATGAAAGAACACAGCAGCTGTAGAATTAGATGTGACACAATGAAACCAGAACCCCAGGGACAAGGACAGTGGGGTAAACAAGATGGAGCTACTCATCTTGAAGGTCCCATCACCAAGGCCTGGGGTGTCTGGCTGAGGAGTTTGGACTTCAGCCTGTGGGTCCCAGCTGTCTGCAGGGACTAAGGTGAGAGGAGAGGAGTGAAGATGCCAGTACAGGAAGAGTGGCCCTGGGGAGGGTGGGTCTTGTCCCCACAGCTCTAGCTATTGTCCTAGGCGGGAGGGCAGACCTGGTGTGATATGTCATATGAGATATTGGGAAGCAGCGCGGGCACACAGCAGGTGCTATTATGGGAGGCCCAGCCTTACTTTCCCCACCCCCAGGCGTGCCTTCCAGGGGCCTCCTGTCCTTTCTTTGCAGGGTGCGGGGTCTGAGGCCACTGCTCTCTTAGGAGACTCCTACCCCAGCACAGCCTGTTTTCTGTTTCTTTCTCCTACTCCAGTCATTCTCCTTCCTCTTCTGCTCTGCACACTTGTCCCTTAGCTCCTGGGTGTGGCAGAAGAGGAGTCATCCTCTCCTCAGCTTTCCTGGCGTGGCCTGATATTGGCAGGAAATCAGCTTTGGCACCAGATCATGTGTTCATGCATCTAACTGAGCACCAGCCCGGGTCGGTGCTAATCCAGGAGCCACGGGGGGATACAAGGGACCCTGTCCTCAAAGCATACCCAGGGAAAGCGGAAAAAGCCCTGTCCTCCCCAATGGCAAAGCCACTCAAAGCCCAGACAATGGTCTCCATTGGCCTTTGGGGGCCATGGGAGTGTAGAGACCCAATGCTTAGTGCCTTAGTGACAGGCACTAAACATTCATGCTCTCGTGGAAGCCTTACCACAGCCCATTAAGCCAGCCCCGTGATGGTTCCATTTTACAGACAAGGAAATCGAGGCTCAGAGAGTTGAATAAATGATCTGAGATTGCACAACCTCCAGTAACAGCACGTTGGTTTGACCATAGGGTGGCTGACTACAAAGCCCCCCTTCCTTCATGGATGAGGGGTGTTGCACTTGAGCTTGGGGGGCCCAGCCTGATGTTGTGGTGGAGGTGACCGTTCCTTTTTCTCCTCCTTTTTCTTCTTGTGTGGGTATCCCCTGAGGTTTTCTCCAGGATGTGAGTATTTCCAGGGTGACTGACACAGAATCGTGACAGCACCTGGCTGCTGGCACATGGCCCTACCTTGCCCATCCTCTGCTGGCCCCTCATCCAGCCCCTCTCTCTGGCCTCTGACTGTATGGCACATGCCTCTCTTCTCCCAATCTGTCCCTCCTTCTCCTTCTGATGTTGTGAATGAGTGTGGGTTAGGAGCCAGGTCCATTAACTCATTGACTTTGACTCAAGGCTGGGAAAATGGGCATAAACTCTGACTATCTTGCAGAGATCTAGTGGAGATCAAAGGATTGAAGATTATAGAGGGAAACTGCCAGAAAAATTACGAGGCACGAGCTATTCATTCATTCCAGTATTTTTCTGAGAACATACTCTACAGGAGGCCTGCCTCTGGATTTGAAGGATATGGTTCTGAGGAGGACAGGCAGTTCCTAGCTAGCTGCACAGGGCTGACAATCTAGAGCGGGAGGCCTTAAAAAGCTGTGCAGAGAAATACGTAAGCACAACCGAACTGTGCCCGACAGGACTGTGTCATCGGGACTGAGCTTGGGGTCTGCCGGCCTTCCTCAGGAAGTGGATGGATTTCAGCTGAAGGATGGGGAGTTGGCCTGCACAGGGCAGGGAAGGGGTCCCCAGGGTGTGTGTACCAAGCACCAAAGCGGAGAACAAGCCAAAGGCTTGGGACAGGGTAGCCTGAGCTGGGGGAGACTGGAGGCTGCCTGGCTAGAGTGGGCATGGCCTTGCAAAAGGAAGCTGTTGAAAGATTTAGTTACGTGACTTACTAACAAAAACCTCTGTCTCCAGTACTTTGCTCCTTGACCTGGGTCCATGGGTCCCTCTCTGTCTTCCCTGCCTTCAGTGTCCATTGTGTGTGGTGAGAACTTGGACCTGGGGGAGGTCTCAGCCCCACCCCCACCCCCTAGGCAGAAGGGCAGCTGATTGAAAGCAGATGTCTTGCCCTGGTGGGGCCTGGCCAGGAGTGGCGAGGCCATGGTGGGCCTGGCTCCCCAGTGCTGACCTCAGACCTGCACTGCTGGCATGTCCAGCCCGCAGACTCTCTGTCAGCAAAGCCACATCCGTCCTGTAGAGAGACGGTCACTGTGGCTGCCCACACCTCCAACCCAGCAATTTCTCTGCCACAGTGAGAAACCTCCTGTATTCCTGGGCCAGGGCCCAGTCTCCTCCAACTGGGCCTGGGCCCCTGGCTGGGGGAGGGAGGGATGCCAACTAGGTTCTTGGAAAGGCACACAGCTGAGAAGTCCCTGTGACCCTTGCCTGGTCCGCAGCACACCTACGCCAGCACAGTGCCCCATAAGGCCACCTTGTCCCACCTGCCATGGCCCAGGTTCTGTGCTTTCCTTCCTCCCACTTAATCCTCACATTAGCCCCATGGGGCCCAGTGTTAGGGAAGTGCGGGGCGGAGGCTCAGAGAGGGCGCCTCATCACCCAGCTGGGAGGTGAAGTCCTGGGATCTGGACCCAGGTTGTCAGGCCTCAAAGGTGTGACCCCTGTGGTCCTCTGCAGTGGGGTCCTCGCTGTTGCTTCTGTCCCTCTTAGGTACTCCCTGTGCCCATTGGTCCCCAGGGAGTCCAGCTCATCTCTAGGCTTCTAGTGCCTCAAAGGCCCCTGGAGATCTGAGCCTCGGAATGGGGCACCAAGATGGGCCCAGAGAGTGTGGGAGGAGATGCTAGGAGTCTGAGCTCTGGACATTGTCAATGGCAGTGAGATTGCTGTTAGACTAGTTTGAATCCCACCCAGGGTCCCTTCACAGAGTTACATCCATGATGGCTGCCTCTGAATACCTCCAGGTACCACTTTCCACATCCCTGCTCCCCACCCCCCATTGCCTAACTGGAGCAGCCAGCAGTCTCAGGAATGTTCCCAGAGACCATCTCACGTCCCTCAGAAATCCTAGAGGACACCTCCCTGACTAGTCCTTATTCCAGTGTTTTTTAACCGTTTTGATCTCACGGGACACTTGAAGCTATAATTAAACTTCCACAGCTCACTTAAATGATGTTGATTTAAAAAAGAGTAAAAGAAAAGAATATACTTAACCATGCTTTGAATTTCTCTCAAAAATAATTTAATTGACAATCTGTAAAAATTTTCCCAGCATACCAGTTGAAAATCACTGCTTTACTCTGAGGCCACCTAAGAAATGCATCCTCTTTTTTCTGCTGCCTCCTAGCTGCCTCCTCACTAGCCTAATTCCCCTAGTCTATTTTCCCCCTCTTCGGCCCAGCCCAATGTCTCTGCCTGACCCCCACCCCTTCCAAGAGATCCTTTTGCTCTCAGTCAGTCATCAGTCAGTCAGTCAGTCAACAAGCATTCATGCCATAGTCTGCCTGAGAGCTCAGGCTCTGGGGCCAGGTGCTTGGGGAGATGGAAATGCAACCCTTTCCTGGGAGCTCGCACCTGGTGCTCCTGGAGCATCAAGAGAAAAGGCAAAGCCTCCACCACTGCTGGATCCAGCCTTGACTTTGGCTTCTCTCTGCTATATAGTTAACCTGAAGGAGAAAAAATGCGGCAGGATGCCTCACCGAAACCATTCTTTTCTCTGTTCTGTGTGAGTTACCTCAGTCCTGGGGCAGGTGAGTCAGCATGGAGGCTACAACGGAGGATGGGACCTGGGGGTGGCAGAGGTGTTCTGGGGACTTTCATACAGAGAGGAATAATGAGGCCATTTGTGTTTTGGGATCCAGAAAAGAGAAGTAAACCCCAGTGTGTGTCCTGGGGAAGAAAAAGGGACTCCACTCTGCTTCAGTCTATGGGATGGACTCAGAAACTCCTGCCAATCCAGCATCAGGGAAGTAGTCACGTGTGGGCAGGCACAGGCTGAGTGTAGATGGGAACCCTGGGGCAGGACAGAGCAGGTCGTAGCCCTCAGTCATGTGGCCTGTGTGGCAGGCACAGGGCCAGCTTCCTCCTCTTGACCTTGTGGCTGCCGTCGTCAGCACGAGGCACCTCAGTGGAAACTGGAGCGGTTTGTTTCTCCCAGCTAAGGTGCGGAAGTTGGACCTTCCACCTCCCTCTTTCTGAGCACGTGAGACCTGAAGGTTCTTGGGCAATTCAAAGGGAGAGGAAGCTTCAAGAGGAAAAAATATTTTTCTTTTAAGTATAATAAATTGGGTCTAGAGGGTTTTCATTAAAATTACAGAATCCCAGAAATGCAATAGTATTTGTACCTCCAAGTTCTGTTGCCTCTTGTAGTGGTTCCTGAAACAACAGTACCCATTTATTAACAGCTCACCACGTGCCAGGTGTCAAATCTCCTATAAATGTCGTATGTGTTTTAATTTTCACAACAAGGTAGGTGTTTTTTGTCACCAGTTTACAGATAGGGAAACTGAGGCATAGAAAGATTAACTAATTTTCCTAAAGTCACACAGCGAGCAAAGCTATGTGACTTATAACCCATGTATCTCTCCCTCCTAAGTCCGCCAACCACAGATCTCACCCTATTGCTGTGTCTGGGGGTTCCCTGAGTATCCAGGGACCCAAAGGGATATGGGCCTGTGGCAAGGAACTCTGGGGCCCTGAGGCCTGAAGAAATGGTGGGGCCTCCATCAGAGGCTGTCTCCTGTAGCAGCTGGATGCCATTACAGCCCGGACAGCAGTTTTTAGAAAGCCACCTTCTCCCAGGCTGCAAAGGAACAGGGCGACCACAGCCAGTGAACCCTGGGGCCCCTTGAGTTTCCACTGCCTGCCCGGCAGGGTTTCACAAACCCGTTGACGTTGACAGGGCAGCCTGTGTGGATAGCGCAGGAAGCCTGGGGGCCCTGTGGTCTGCCAGCATTGCTCAGAGTTTCCGGGGCTGAGCTCTTCCTGCAGGGCCCTCCTTTGGGCTCTGCCAGGCCAGTGCCCCTGTTCTGTGCCTCTGTGGGCCCTGTCTGCTCTGATAAGAGCAACTGACTCCACGGCCTCTGAAGGGCCAGGAAGGCCCCATCCTCTGGGTGCTGAGCCTTTGGGTTAGCTTCTTAGGCCCTAGTGATGGCCTCAGGGTGTTTGAAGATTTTTTGGGGCCAAGGACAGTTCTACCTCCTGTTGGAAGATCACTCTCAGATCTAACACTAGAGTTGCAATGGAGGCAGGTACCTTATCTCCCTGGGTCCCCTCCTCTCATGGGGCTGTTGTAAAGCCCTTGGCAAACAGGAGAACACCCTGCCAGGGTTGGCGGCCCTAGCAGGGCCTGACTTTGGGCCTGCCTCTAGTTGAGCTTCCCATCTCAAAACTCTGCTCAGAGACTGGACTTACAGGTTTCATAAGGCAGAAAGCGCATTCCAGAGAGAGGACAGCCTGAGCCATGGTACAGAGTCTGGCACACAGAGATGGGGTGAGCTCCTTGTGCCAGAAACCCATTCTAAGCATTCACACCTATTCAGTCATTTACCACTTATCATCCCAGTAAAGTAGGTGTTAGTGGGTCCCATTTTACAGATGAGGCAATGGAGGTCCAGAGAGGAAAAGTAACTTGTTTAAGGTCACACAACTAGAAGTAAGGAGCCAAGATTTGAAACTAGGTAGTTGGAGATGGGAGCGTGAGTGAAGGCAGGGTGGGAGGAATGCCACCTGTCCCCTGCTGTAAGGCCTGTGGCCAGGGCAGTGCTAAGCACATAGCAGATACTTGAAACATGTTCCTGAAACATGAACTCTGCAGAAAGTGTGCTGGCTGGCTTATCTGGAGACACTGGCATTTCATACAACAAATTCTAACAGATTCTAACAAAGAGGTGTTAGAATCTGTGCCTCCAGGCCTGTCCAGGGTCAATAGACTCCTTCCCAGCGGGGCTGCTGGACCCCCACTGGCAGGAGGGCCCCAAGTGAGCAGGCAGGAATTTTAAATAGTTTCTTAATCTCCCTCTGGCCTCCTCTTAGGCCCAGCTTCTCCTTCCTTCCCTCCACTGGAATGCTAGCATCTCTAATTCCTTCCCTTGCTGAAGAGTGATTTCAGCTCTCCAGGGAGCCCAGGATCTAAGGTGGAGGGGTCACCTGGGGGGAGGCAGACAAACTGGGAGGACAAAATTTGCTGCCAGCAGAGGCTGCTGAGAGACCAGCCTGTCTGCAAGGCTGGACTGCTGGGGCTAGTGAGAAAGGAAGCTTCCTACTCTGTGGTACTTAGACCCCACCAGGAATGTGGCTTTGGGCCAGGATCCTTCTGGGCAAGAAAGGATGACTCGACAGAAACAGTGTCCTGGCCTCACAGGATAACTGGAGCCGTTGCTCTGGGGACTGGTGCCAAGTGGCAGGGCTGGAGAATTAATGACCCCTCTGCCTCAGGCTCATCACCCTCCCACACCTCTTCCCCTCCCCTCAGCCCTCCTGAGATGCTATTCTCAGAGTGGCAAGGACTGATCTCTTCCACCATCTTTCAGACGGAGTTGGGAGGGGGCCTGGGGCTGGGATTGATAAGTGGTGAGGGGGAAGCAGTCAGCCTTCAGGCCCCCCAGGCCTGCCAAGGGCAGAAGAAGCCCAGCATGTTGGGGGCATGGGGCAGCAGACAAGCTGGCCTGGGCTGGGCCCTGGGGAATTCCAGCCCAGAGAAGCCAATTGGAAGCACATGTGTTTAGACAGGCCCGGAACCCACAGAGCTGCTTCTTCTAGCCCAGCTTCCCAAGAATGAAGGATTTCAGGAATCCTGGGAAATGTGTCTTTGTCACCAGAGACACCTCATGGCACAGGCCAGTTGCCGGCAGTTGCTGCCAGCCTCCTGCACACTTGCACCCTGAGCAAAAGTGAATGATGACTCTGGTGGTGAAAAGAGTGACCTCAGTCAGAGTTGGGCAACTGCTGCTGGCATTCATTGCTTCCCAGACATCCCCCTAAAAACTGTTAACTGTTTAATCTAGTATTCCTCACAGCAGCCTTATAAGATAGGTAGGTACTAGCTTTGCCCTCCTTTTCTAAAAAGGAAATGGCTTTGCAGAAGGGTGCCTGGCTTGCCCAAGGTCCCCGTGGTCATGAGTAGCAGAACAAGCTTCCAAGTCTGGGCTCTTAAATGCTCCACTTGGCCCTGCACCTCTTGGAGGAAGGAAAAAGGGCAGGGTCCCTTTGGCTCTGCCTCCTCCCTGGGTGCCATGCAGTGATTGAGGGCCATCTGCGTTGGCCCGTGGAAACCCTGACCCCTTTCTAGGAGTTTTTCTGTGCAGTGCATCACAGGGTGCTTGGGTCTGGTGAGCAGTGAAGATCTTGAGATTTGGGCCAAGAGGACACGAGTCTGTTTCTTAACTTACTAGCTGTGTGACTTTGATACTTCTTTTGTCTCCCTGGGCTTTGGTTCCCTCACCTATAAAATGGGAGAGAAGAATACAACGACTAGCTCTCTATTACCTGCCCCAGTGAGATGAAATGGAGACCTTGGTGCCCTGCAGTCAGGGGCCAGGCCAGATGGAAGGCAGAGGGGGATGGTGGCAGTTGAGAGGGAGGAGGTCACGGAGGGAGATGGCAAGGGAGTGTCAGAGCTGACATCACATTGCTGGGCTCCCAGGTCTGGAGAGAGGCTGCAGAGATCAGGATTCCTTTCATAACAGATTATGGGACAGCTACTAATCCATGGGCCTGACAGAGATCACCCAGGGCTGATCCAGGGAGGATGCAGAGCAGAATGGCTGCATCTTCCCAGGAAAACCCCGGGGCAGATCTGCTCTAGGTGCCAGATGACAGCCAGTTTCCTGCAAGTGCCCTGTTTGCTGACTTCTATCCTCCTTTAACCTGGCTTCTGTTAGTTGATGGTCCCTGTTGCCTCAGCAACAGAGCAATAATGGAGGTGGCTGCTAATGGCTATGTTAAATCACTTAATTATCACAAACAGGCACTCTGCCAAGTAGGGCTGGTTACAGCCGTGTTAGTCATTGCCTGCAACCAAATGCCTTAGATGGTCGTAAATCTGCACAAAATAATAGACCCCCAGCTAGACCCCCAGCAGATACATCGTGGTTGATTGAAGAGCCTTTGGAATCGTGAAGACCATTAAACTATGTTCATTACAGTTTTATCACTGAGTCTATTTGATTATATTTGAAACCTTGACAGTCCAATAATTTCCATAGGCTGTGTATGGCCTGGCTATCTCCAGTTACCCCATTCCTCAACTCTTCATAAGGGTTTATCAATAACAGCAGGTCTGTTATGTTTGGGCTGTTATTATGGCTCTCTCCCGGAACACCCTGTAGTGGTTATTTTTTTGGAAACATCATTTGGTTCATAATCTCTTAGCAACAGCACTTTGAGGGCTAACAGCCAGTGTATAATCCCAGCATGATGATTGTGACTCGTGGGCAAACAAACCCACAGCAGCCAAGTCTGAGTACTCTCTGATTATGGGTCTAATTGTTTTAGGTCATTGAACGTCAGGGGCACCCACAGTGGGTCAAACTTGCTTTGTTATTTCCCTATAAGCACTTAACCTGGCAGCCGTACTATGCCCAGGGCCCCAAGAGAACTTTCAGAGTCACCAAGTGCCCCAGGCATCACAGACCCTGGGGGAGGGGCAGAGCATTTGCCTCACACTGGGTAAGCGCCTGGCACTCGCCTCATTGTGTCCTCACAACCCCCTAAGCAGCAGCATTTGGACTGTCCCCAGGCTACAGGTGAGGAAGCAGCCGCTATGCCCTCTCGGTTGGCAGGGGGAGGATTCAAATCCAGGCCTGCTGGTCCACCGCCTTTGCTCTTTCTGCTTGTTCTGTGCAAACATCCATGCCTGCAGGAGCAGCTGGGTCTTCACTGTATGCTTAGTCCCTCTGAGTCTCTGCTTCAGAGTGGAGCACAGGAAGGTCCCTGCCACAGTGCCATTGCACAGGTCAGAGGTCACACAGTGTGGGCCTTCCCAGAGGCTGAGATGGTGGTTCTCTCTCTGAGTAGAATAGGAATGAAATTTTTAAAAAATTGCTACCAGTTATTACTATGAGCTGAGCAGTTTACTTATATGCCCTATTTACTCCTTAAAATGCTGCAAAGATGCAGCTTTGTTGTCCCTGTTCACAGATCAGGAAATTGAGGGTCAGTGTGATTGGATGACTTGCTGTAAGTCACAGAAAACAGGTTCTCATTATGACACCCGCAGCTCCACACCTCCCCTTCCCACAGCTTGTCACTCTTAAGCAGAGGGTGGGTGTACCTAGAGACTTTTGAGACTTAGCCTTTGAGGCCCCTCGCTTACACAGACCTCTTCCAAGGCCCTAGACATCTATTCAGATGGTCACATATCTTTGTAAAATTTGCAAAACTTTAAATACTCTTTTTCTAAAGGAGCACCTTCTCCGACTGCATAAACCTCAGTTTCTGAAGAACCTGGATCTGCCCTGCTTACGAGTACATACCTTGAACATTCTACCTAAAATTTACCCTCCCTTCCAGCTTCTTTTCCAGCGAAAAGCTCTTGACTTTTTCTCCTTAGCACTTGTCACTAATATGCCATATATTTTATATATAAATATTATATGTTGTAGATTGTAGGTGCCCCTCAGTAAGTGTTATTGGGTGAACGAATGCAACCATCATTCTTATGCCTAAAATAGTTTACTGTGTAGTAGATGGAACTGTGATTATTTCCATAATATGGACAAAGACATGAAAGGTTACATGCTCAAAGGCATCCACCAACAAATCCAATCCTTTTCTACCTTCTGTCCAAGCTGTCTTTGAATTTGACCTTGTCTAGGTTTCCTCTAGCCATGACATTGTAATTTACTCATAGTTTGGACATCATCCCCCTGGTGTTTCATCCATGACTTTTCTCTCCTTCAACCAGTTTCCCTTTCTCCAAAAATCTTATTTTGGGGAGATTACCTCCCAAATGTCCCTTGAACTTAATCACTTCCTTCTCCACAGTCCACCCCTCCCTTAGCCTCTTGGTGTCTCCTGGTCCCTATGTTGTTACCCTCACGGCTTCTAGAGGCCTTTCTGATCCAATCCATCTCCTTGCTCAATCTCTTTCTAGAATGGGCCCTGGGATCTGGCCCTTGGATCCTCATTTCTTAGAGATCATATTTGAGTGAAACCTGCAGCCTGGCCTAAGGCCCCTCACTGTCTTTTTTTTTTTTTTCCTTCAGTTTCTCTAACTCACTATCTTCTTCCTGACTCAGAGCCTTTGTAAACGCTCCACCCACTTCTGGTGCCAGAACTGTCTTCCCCACCTCCCTCTCTCTCAACCTACTTAATTTTTACTCACCCTTCTGGTCTCAAAGCAAGCATTACTTCTTCAGGGTTACCTTCAATGTCCTCCCAACCTGGGTCAGAGCCTCTGTGAACTGTTTTTATAACTCCCTGCGTATCTCTGTTTAGAACTGATCACATTTGTCATTCAACAGCCAGCTGGGGATTGTTTATGTTTCATCTGTTATGTTACGCACCCCCCCACACACACACCTTCCTCCCTAGCCAAAGACCTAATAATCTCACAGAGGGCAGGGCTCACATTTGTCTTGCTCCCTGCCATATCTTTGTTTTGTTCGCCTGGCTTAAGGAATAAAGATATTTATTTATAACTCTCAGAAGTGAGTGTTCCACACGGGCAAGTAGCAGCACCGCATGTGGTTTTTTAGGGACCCAGGTCCCTGTGTGCCATGTTCTGTTATCCCTAGGAGTTGAGACTGGGTCACTGCCACATCTGAGTTGTAACCAGCAGGAAGAACACAGTTTTTCTGGGTTTTGGTTTGGTTCCAGTTGCCTATTAGTGAATAATGAACCGCTCCAAAATGTAATGCTATAAAACATCAGCCAGTCCATTATCTTCACAGATTCTGTGGATCTGTAAGGGACCCTGGGGAACTTGGACAGAACATAGGGAGGATGGCTCGTTTGTCTGCTCTACAGTGTGTGGGCCTGGTGGGGGAACCAATCAAATGACCAAGGCCTAAACTGTCTGGAGGCAACTCACTCACCTGTCACTTTACTGGAAGACTAGGCTCGGCTGAGCCTGTACATGTGGCCTCTCTACTATGGTGGCGCCAGTGGAGCTGGACTTCTTTTATGGTGGTTCAGGGCTCTAGGAGTAAGTGAGCCCAGAGAACAAGGTAGAAGTTGTATATCTTTCCAGCCTCAGAAGTCACATGACTTCCCACAGTACTTGGGCTGAAGACTATCCAAGTTCAAGTGCAGGAGTCATGGATCTCCACCTCTTGATGAGAAGAGAATCGAATATATAGTTACATTTAAAACCACGATACCCCGGAGGGGCACATGCCAATGCCAGTTTCACTCACATTTCACCTGTGAGAATGTAGTCATAGACTTCATCTAAACGCACAGGACTGGAAAGTGCTGGCTCTAGCTAGGCAGCCATGCCCAGCTTCAGTTCCATTACAAGGGAAGAAGGGAGAATGGATT
Organism: Perodicticus potto; assembly: GCA_963574655.1. Taxonomy (NCBI): domain Eukaryota; kingdom Metazoa; phylum Chordata; class Mammalia; order Primates; family Lorisidae; genus Perodicticus; species Perodicticus potto. Next base: position 15,910 of record CAUYRH010029493.1, read on the forward strand.
TCCATGGACTGTGAGCAATCTGCCATAGTTGCTCCTCTGGCCACCAAATATCTGTTTGTCTCCCTTTCCCACACATACAGTACTCTTCTCCTAGGGGAAAAACTAGCATCCCAGTGACAGTGTGCACTGCTGTGTGTTTGTTGAACAACTGACTGGATGTTTGCAGAGCATCTGTGTCCAGCCCATCCTTTACAAAGACACAGAGAGCAGAGACAATGATTCATTTCTTAACCTCCAGACTTGGGTGGGCTAGTTCTAAGTGGGGAGGCAAAATCAGGTAGCCTCTGGCCTGTTAGGAGTGGAGAGAAATATGCTCCCCCCCCAACCCCGTCTTGCTTCTTAATTCAATAAGGTACAGAGTAGGAAGCATCAATAAATGTTAATTGAAAAGAATGCCTCTCTCTGCATCCAAAATTAGTTCCAGATGAATCAAAGAATCACATGTAAAAAATAAATACCTAAAATGTTAGGGGGAAAGCACAGGCACAGAGAGTTCAAAGAAGGTAAACAAAATGCCAATAATGGCATGAAAAGAAGTGTTCTTGAGGATGTGGGGAGAGAGGAGCTCTCAGACATTGTTCATGGGTGTTCAAGTTGATCACTTTTAGAGGGAAGATTTGGCAATAATAGTTTTTGAGATGTCAAATTTTCAATACCTTTTTACCCAGAAACTCTGCTACAGGTATATATTCTACAAATGTGCAGTAAACTCCCAAGTAAGTAAAACTGTATGTCAAGAATGTTCAATGTAGGCTTGTTTAGAATAGCAAAGTGACTGGAAACCATCTAAATGCCCACCCATGGAAATATTAAATAAAGTAGAATCTTATGCAGCCATTAAGAAGAGTAGGGTAGATTTGATAGTATTCACATGGAGAAATGTCTTAGAACACTGATAACTGGAAATAAAAGGAGAACAGTGTGGCTAGTATAATTCCACTTGTGTTAAGAAAGCAAACAGCAGGGCATGGTGGCTCGCACCTATGACCCTGACTACTCCAGAGGCCAAGGCAGGAGGATTGCTTGAGGCCAGTGGTTCCATACCAGCCCAGGCAACTTAATAAGACTCCATCTCCATTAAAAAAAATTTAAAAATTAGCCATGTATAGGGGCACACACCTGTAGTCCCAGCTACTCGAGAGGCTGAGGGGGGAGGCTGGCTTGAGCCCAGGTGTTCAAGGTTGCAGTGAGCTATGATTGTGCCGCTGCACTCCAGCCTGGGGGACAATGTGACAGACATCATTTGTTTAAAAAAAAAAAAAAGCAAGGGGCAGTGCCTGTGGCTCAAAGGAGTAGGGCACTGGCCCCATTTGTTGGAGGTGGTGGGTTCAAACCCAGCCCCGGCCAAAAAAAAAAAAAGCAAAAAGCAAAACAAGTGGACATAATTCACATGTACAAAAAAATACCTAGGAAGATTTGCAGAAAGTTTTAACAGTGGCTTTTTCGGGGGAGAGAATTTAAGACTGGAGCAGCAGAAGGATTTTTTGCAGTTTTTGGCCGGGGCTGGGTTTGAACCTGCCACTTCCAGTATATGGGGCCAGCGCCCTACTCCTTTGAGCCACAGGCACCGCCCCCAGCAGAAGGATTTTTACATTTTGCTTTATACCCTTCTCCACTGAATGGGCTGTAATCTCTGGATAGTAGAATCAAATTCAGAACAGTGATTACTTACAGGGAAGGAGCGAAGAGGGAGAGAGGTTATGTGACCCTTTAACCATATTTGTAATGTGATGTTTCAAAAAGAAACTGAAATGATGAGCATGGTAAGTTTTATGTTAGTTTATTTTGCCACAATAAAGAAAGATAGAAAGAAAAAGAAATTGAAGCAAAGGTGGCAGTTCGTGAAGAATTGACAAGCTGGTTAGTGGTACGGGTTGCTTGTTACCTAATCCCCTATGTTTCTCTGAATATTTGAAACATTTCACAAGAAAAAATTTCTTAAAAAGGGAGTCATTCACTCTAACAAGATAAAATAATTTAAAAAGAAACCAGAAACATGAAGCAAAAGGAAATATAGCCTACATGGAGTGCAATAGAGAACCATTTTACAAGCAGCTTGATAAATTTAAGCATCATCTCAAAGGCGGCAGGTGACTTCATGTCTCCCGTTTTAAGCTCTAGGTTGCGCCTAAGCAAGAGAGACAACCGTTGCTTACAAAAGTGTAATTTACAGATCCAGCATGGAGGTGGGATTTCAGTGTTGGGAAGCTGAGGTGGGTGAATAGCCAGCAGCCCTTTGCCCGAGGCGGAGGCACTGCGGTCTTCCAGGGCTCTAAGGGCTTGGGCAATGTTGGGGAGAGGGAGGCTGGGCAGATTTACTGTGCGCTCCTGAGGCCTCCTGGAGCAGAGGAGTGGGACAGGATGAGGAGCTGGCCCCTGCAGGCCTCCTACTGAGCCCTGGCCCTCTGTGCTGAATCCTCCTTTTGCACTGGGCACTGGAGAGTGATGATACCTCCACATGGTTCATCCCCCAACTATTTGAGTCTTCCCACCCCCTTGGACTTCACTTCTCTGCCCCTTCCCCTGCCTTTACCCTGGAGAGCTGGAAAAGCAATGAAAGAGGGTGCCCCCACCCAAGCATTCACACCCTCCTCTTGGCCCCCTTCCCAGCACAGGTCACAAGCGGCCTTTAATCTGCTGCACCTGCAGTTCTTTGATCCATTTGGTTTCCTTTCTTGGTAAAACATTGACCGCAGTGCAGTGCAGTGCAGTCTTGACTCTGATGCTTTGAAAACCCTCTTCCTGTGAACTTGTGTTGTGGGTGATAAAGAAATAAAGGGCAGAGGTCTGTGGGCCTTTGTTATGGGCACTAGAGGAGAATGTTACAGCCCAGATGACAGAAGGTGGGACGGGCCCTGGAGAGGCTCAGAGGGCCTGGCTCGTTAGGGAGCTGGGCCCACAGGCAGGCGCTTTCTAATAATCAGGGCTGCCTCGCTGCCCTGGGTGTCCTGGGGGCCCATGAGCTCCCTCTCACCTAAATGCTGCTGTCCAGAGTGCACGGGAGGGTCTTACACTGGGGGAGGTGCGCTGGATGCTGCCACATTTCCCTCAGCTGGGCCTTGAAGCCAGGCAGAACTCGGCTGCAGGTCCAGCTAGGTGTCTGCCCTTCTGACCTGAGGGCAGACCCTGGGCTCCGTACTGACTCATGCTGCTGCCATTCAGAGGGCCGAGAGGCTGCACACTCTCCCTCCCACGGCTGTAGGCTGGGGGTGTGAGTGCATGTGTGGACACAGGGTTTCAGGGTTCTAGCCCTGGTGAGGACTCTGAGATGTGCTGAGCCAGCCCCTCATGTTCTGATATCCAGGGCTTTGGGGGCTGGGGTCTGGCTTCTCAGTGGCCCTGATTTTGTGTTCTCATTGCTGACTTTTAGACACCAAATGCTGACAACCATTCTGTGGGTGTCCGGCTGCAGGCTGGGCCCCTTGAATACATTTCAAAGTCGAACAATGGAAACGTAAGCACTCTTACCACCTCTCTTACAGAGGAGGGAACTGAGGCTCAGAAAGGTTGAATGGCCCATCCAGCGTCCCAGCAGGAAAGGGTGGAGTCAGGATTGGGTCTCTTCCTACTTCCAGTCTACCCTCCAACTTCTCCACCGTGCTCTGCTCCCTGGGAGGTTGACCTGTGAGGACTGTACCCATGGGTGCCCTTACCCTGTGCCTTGACCACTGGGGAGAACCAGCAGCTTATGGGAGGCAGAGAGGTGAGTGAGGTCAGAGCACCGGCACCTCCTTTGGGGCAGCCACAGCCTGAGTGCACCCTCAGAAGCCAGAGCTCCTGCCAGGTGGTCCTCTCAGCTCCGGAGCTCCTTAGTGGGACGGCCTGCTGCCCTTGGTCCAGGGTCCTGAAATCCTTTCCTCCCTCCGCCCAGACTTTTGACAACAGTCTGTTGATTGAACGCTCTTCAACTCTCCCATCTCTAGGGTGTTGTCTGCTTCCTCCTGGGAGCCTGCCTGATCCATGCCATCCCGCCAGCTCATCAGCAAGGACTCTCAGGTCTGCAGCGTCATCACGGACGGCAGCTGCACGGAAGGGGCTCCCCTTTCTAATCCCTGTTCTTTCCTCTGGCTCTGCCCATACCTCCCTCCATCTCCATGCTTTCCCCCACTCACACCTGTGATTCTTCCCCTGCCACATGTCTGGGATGCTTAGAGGATGAGAGTCACAGTTAAGCAACGGCTCCTCTACCCAAGCCACCCAGGATGCATCCGGGAAGTGGTGCTCAGTGGGCTCTGAGGTCTTGGATATCGTCACAGGGAAGTCATGGAGGCCTTTGGCCCCGGGGACAAGGTGTCCTGGAAGCCAGTGCCCAGAAGCAGGGTGATTTCACATTGCTGGAAGAGCTCTCTTCTCTGGGGACCCTTGATCAGTAAAGCTTGTTTACTGACTCACTCATGCACTTGCAACGCAGAGGGGCTGGCTCCCCACCAGGCCCACCCCAGGGGACCTGTGTGTCACTTCCTGAGGGAGATTGTCCCTGGCCCAGGGGACTGGCTGCTCCACCATGTGCTCCCAGAACACCCCCAACCCCCTCATTTTGTGACACTCATCACACTGAGATCCCTCCATCGTCACCCCCCATAACCTGTAAGAAGGTCTGGATTGTGCTGCTCCCCACTGTATCCCCAGTGCCTGGCTCAGAGCTGGGCGCACAGAAGGGGGTTCAACAAATACTTGTTGAATTGAAATGGAAAAATGGTATTTCAATCAGTGCCATGCATGTTATTCCTCTTATATCTAGGTGGCCACTGAGGGAACAGTGACCAGCTCAGCAGTTGGGTTTCTGAAGAGAACATCCTCTGGAGATTGGAGACTGGGCTCCAGTCCCGGCTGTGCCTTGTATTATTCTAAGTGTGACTCTGGTCAGTCTCTGAGTCGAAGGGTCCTCCCTCAGATGGGGAGAATGTTTACATTCGTTTTCTATTGCTTCATAATCAATTTTCACAAACTCAGGCACTTAAAATACGTTTGCTATTTCATAGTTTCTGTGGGACAGAAGTCCAGTCATGGGGTAGCTGGGTCATCTGCAAGGCTAAAGTCCAAGTGTCAGCCAGGACTGAGTGGGTTCTCATCTAGAGGCTCAACTGGGTATGGATCCACTTCCAGGCTCACTCAGGTCATTGGCAGAATTCACCTCCTTGTGCTTATGGAACTGAAATGTTCTTGCTGGCTAACAGCTGGGGACTGCTGTCAGTTCCTACAGGTCACCTGTAGTTACTTTCCATGAGGCCCCTCACATTATGGCCACTTCTTCAAAGTCAGTAAGGGAGAAAGTCTCTGGCACTAGTCTGCTAGCCACTTTATAATTGTGTGTTTCATTCTTACAAGCCCAGGTCTTTTTTTTTTTTTTTTTTTTTTGAGACAGAGTCTCACTCTGTTGCCCTCAGTAGAGTGCTGTGGCATCACAGCTCACAGCAACCTCAAACTCTTGGGCTCAAGCGATTCTCTTACCTCAGCCTCCCAAGTAGCTGGAACTACAGGTGCCTGCCACATGCAGAGATGTCTCTCTGGCTCAGGCTGGTCTCAAACCTGTGAGCTCCGGCAATCCATCCACCTAAGCCTCCCAGAGTGCTAGGATTACAGGTGTGAGCCACTGCGCCCAGCCAAGCCCAGGTCTTTTGTGGCTTGACATAATCTCCGAAGTGACAACTCATCCCTTTGCCGTATTCTGTTTGTTAGAAGCAAGTCAGAGTGCTGCCCACACTCGAGCCTTGGGAGATCACAAAAAGGAAGAACAAGGAGCGACCTCACAGTCCACCTCTGACATACCAACCTCTATCTCACAGAGTTCTTCAGAAAATTAAGTAGAAGACTGCACACAGAAGCCCTTTGCATAGTGCCTGGCGCCTGGTAAAAATTCAGGCAGTAGAGGCAGCTGTTTTTCTTTGGCCCACTCTGAAATGTTGGTCCACAGCAAGTCCTCAGGCCCTACCATGCCCTGTACCTTCCGCTAAGCCACTTCAGTCACTTTATCACCTGTCTGGATCTTGAAGGCAGTTGGATTGCCATGAGGTGTTAACTGATACGATCAATAGGTGTTCTTACAATTGTAATTACATGGTTGTAGAGGATAAGGCCTGTATCCTATGAATTCTTCTAGCCTCTGCTGCTTAGCTTGTTGCACTTGGGATGTTGGGTGTAGCTTAGCGGTCCATGAGAGCTAAGCCACTGAACCAACTGGAAAGATTTAATTGAGCCTGGAGCCCAAGGGGACTAGTGAAGATTGGTGAGGAGGGGGAGCAGGCCTGGGTTGGATGGACAAGCCAGGTGATAGCTGGGAGGAGCAGGCAGAGTCTGGGCAGGTCCCAGCGTCCAGGCGCTGCCATGGGAAGCACGGTGGCCCTGTTGCTGCACTTGCCTGCCCCCCACTCCTGGCTTTCTTCCATCCTTTCTGTTCCACTCCCCTCCCACTCCTATGTCTCTGTGCAGGGTCTCTGAGCACCCTGCCCCTTCTAAGGGGGGAAGAGAAGACTGATTCTTTCAGAGACATAGACCATCTTATCTGGGAAGGGCCTGGGACTTGGGGTCAACAGCGGTCTTTGGGATGCAGATGAGGAGTCATCTTTGAGTGACTTGTAGGTACTCCTGCGACTGAGATCTGCACTTTACATATTTCATTCGTATCTTTTTTTAGTCTTCAAAGTAGAGAAACTAAAGCTCAAAGAGGGAAAGCAGCTTTTCTTGGCCATACAGCTGCTGGGTGGCAGAATTAGGACCAGAACTGGGGTATCCTGAACTGCTAGTCCAGGATTTCCTCTCTGAGACACCCCTCCCACCCAGTCTGTGGGCCTTCCATGTTGGTTCTTCATACTGGGTATGCTGACTCCTGCCTTCAATGTCTTCTTTCCCTTCACCCTTATTCTAGCACTTTCTTCCCTTAGGTGCTCTAGCCTATTCCTGTCCCCATTACTCATCCTCATTCTGGTCCAGAAGCAGCTGGGGCACCCAGTCCAGACTCTGAGTGCAGAGACCCTTTCCTGGCAGGGATGAAAGCAATTAGAGGCTTGCACGTCTGGGCTGCTGTTGCCCAAGTCTGCTCTGCAGAATACAAGCCAAAGGGATCATGTCTGTCATTTCTTGGCATTGCCAATCATGTCTGTCATTTCTTTTCGGGCTATGGCCCTGAGAACTGGAGTCTCCTCAGAGAGGCAGAGGACCCACCTCAGGTGTGGGAAAGGGAGACAGTGGGGGTGGCGAGGGCCCTACACAGGGGACTCCCCTGTCCTGGGGCAGGGTGCAGACCCAACTGGAAGCTGATCTACCCTCCTCAGGTAGAAAGTGGAGGACAGAAGCCCAGAGGCAGTAGCCAGGGGCCAGGACTGTACAAGCTTGTAAATACACATACCTGAAACATTTGTAAATTCCTGTGTGGGATGTTTTTGTTACCACATCTGCTTTCTCTGAAGGAGTTAATGGTAAAACTCTTAAAAAGCATGTCTTCAGGGTTGGAAAAGACAGGGAGCTGGAAGTATTTTGCACCCAGATGAGGTGTGGGGAGGGTGGAGAGGAGCTAGCTGTGTCCCCGCAGGATAGGGGCAGCCTAGGCCTGAGCCAGGTTGTGTGAATATTCTGTTATCTTGGGAGTCAGCTGCCGTGAGGGCTCAGATGTGCTGGCATGACCCATAAGCCCAGCCTGGCTTCCAAGAAATCACACTAAAAGTGGTCGGCAACCCAGGGGAAGAGCATCCTGCAGCCAGCTTCACCTCTTTTGAGATGGGCTCCTAGGAAAGGTGAAATCACATGATATATATACACACGCCTGTCATTCTCCTGCCACGGGACACAGGCTGCAGACCCCTGCTCTTTTTAGACCTGGGACATGGAACACACAGTTGGCCATGAAGAAGCACCCAAAGCCCACGTAGTCACATAGCCACCCCCAGACACACCCACCCACCATCATGCTCCTGCACACACTGTACTCGGCAGCACACGCCCTCAGAACCCACAGAGCCGTGGGCGATCACGTATACACAGACCCGACATATAATCACACGGAATTGTGCTCTCGGCACACAGGGAGACATAAAATCAAGCAATCACATTCAACCATGCGTCTGCACAGAATCACACACCGTTGAACACAGCTATGCACAGTGATTCTGAATCACACTCGGTCACACACAGATTTGTACGACTCTGCACAATCGTGTTCACCCTTGCTCACGGGTGCACGGTAACACACAGTCATGGGCAATCACAAGGCAAACCATGATTGTGCTTTAACACAAGCAGGGCAGGCAAGAGCTGGGGGAACCTTGTTGCCTGAATGAGGATTGGTAAGGGCCTGGCTGTGACTGAGTCAGGGACAGAGGAGCCCATTCAGACCATCAAACAAACGGTTCATTTCCCGGCCATCCTTTTGGAGCAGCAAAAACAGAGAATTATTCTTCCCTCCTTCCACCCAGTGGAGCATTCCTGGGTCCTGATGTGGTCTCCTCGGCCTCCTACAGCCCTCTCCTTTGGCCTTGTCTGGGCTGCGTCAGGAAGCTAAGACCAGCCCGGGACTGCGGTGAGTCAGCAGAAAAGGGCTCAGGGAATGTCAGGCGGGTGGGTGACCAATAGGGCCTGCAACTGCTGGAACTTCTGAGAGTGCAGGGGCTGCCCACTGGAATTCATCTACCCAGGAGGAAAGAGCTACTGGCACGGGACTGGGTGGTGATGACCATTTCTCAACCAATGCTGGGTACAAGGCCCCTGCTCTTGGAAAACTCTGAGAAGCAGATGTAAGGAGCTATGCTGAGATGTTAGGGGCTAAGCTGTGCCTGGGCCTCTGCACTCTCCCCCACCTGCTGTGGGCTTCTACTCCATGTGGTCCCCTGCTGGGCTTGGCCCAGGAGAGCCCCGCAGCCCCAAGACCACACCTTGCTCTCCGCCATCACCAACTCATTCATCCATTTAGCACTTCATGGAAAACCTAGCACACCAAGATGCACGGGAGCCATACCCTCAGGTGGAAACATCACCTACAAGATGATTCCAGAACATATGTGAGCATGTAAGGACAGAGCTATACACACACTACTGTGGAGGCTGCTGGGGTGACTGTAGTCAGACATCCAGCCCTCACTGGACATCTAGCTGCTGATGGTGGCACCCTTCCTACAGGGTACTTCTGACTTTTCCCCAATGCTGCTCCCAGGGAAGGCACCAATGGGCACAGCTGTTAATAATAGAGCCATTTTTCTTTATATAACAGTCTGCTAATTATTTTTTCAGATCTGAAGAACAATTTTTTTTTTTTGAGACTGAGTCTTACGTTTTCAATTTCAAGAGTACGGTGGTGTTATCATAGCTCATTGCAACCTCAAACTCCTGGGCCCAAGCAATCCTCCTGCCTGAGCCTCCCTGGAGGCTTGGATTACAGCCACCCACCACCAGGCCTGGCTAGTTTTTCTATTTTTTGTAAAGATGGGGATCTCGCTTTTGTTCAGTAGGGTCTTAAACTCTTGGCCTCAAGCGATCCTCCCACCTCAGCCTCCCAGAATGCTAGAATTACAGGTACCAGCCACTGCACTCGGCCTGAAGAACAAAATCGTAAATGCTGTGTCTCAAGGAGATCTTTCTAAAAAGATGACTTTCTGCCTCCTGCCTCAGGACAGATTTCCCACAGCATTCTTCTGGCTATGTCAGGGTCATTATGACTAAACCAAGATAAGGAGATATTTGATTGAACTAGACCAAGATAAGGATCAGAGAAGGTACTCAAGAAAATCTGTGGAAGGATATGAACCCACCCTGCTAGGCTGAATGATTGGAAGGCGGCGGTAAGATAAGAGTACGGGATACTTCTTGCTATGAGGCCCATGCAGTGTGGTGGCTGCTACTAGGGTCTTTCTCTCTTGCTCTCTGGACTCTTCCCACCAGGAGGGTGACTCTTTCTGCCTCCTTTCATCTTTGCTGTGGGGGCTCAGTCCGTTTCTCCTCTTCTAGGCCCAGGTTCGAACCCAGTGCAGGCCTGCTAAACAGCAATGACATCTGCAACAAAAAATAGCCGGACATTGTGGCAGACGCGTGTAGTCCTAACGTCATTGTCTAAGGAGTATGGCCTACTCTTGCTGGGTTCTCCTTTTCTGGCTGTCTCTGGACTTGAAGACAAGCACTGGCCTTCCTTCTAATCCTGCCTAATCACTTCCTGGAAACAAGATGTTACAAAATACAGGAAAGTGACAGAGGTCCTGGAATCTTAGAGGTTCATAAAAAACCCAACAGATATATATCCCTACCTCACACTGTGTAATACACTAAAATACCTTCCAGATACATATCTTTAAATATAAAATGGAACCAGAGAAGTCAAGAAAGACAACAGAGATGACTTTTTTTTTTTTTTATTTTAGAGTGGTTAAGACCTTTGTGAATAGAAAAGTTCTGATACATTGGACCTTGGAAAAGCCTGATACATTTATGTAAAATTTGTAAGGTTCTGGACAAAAAAAGCTCATTTTTTTTTTTTTTTTTTGAGACAGAGTCTCACTATGTCACCCTTGGTAGAGTGCTGTGGTGTCACAGCTCACAACAACCTCCAACTCTTGGGCTTAAGCGATTCTCTTGCCTCAGCCTCCCAAGTAGCTGGGACTACAGGCGTCTGCCACAATGCCTGGTTATTTTTTGTTGCAGATATCATTGTTGTTGAGCAGGCCTGCGCTGGGTTCGAACCTACCACCCTTGGTGTATGTGGCTGGCGCCATAACCACTGTGCTACAGGTGCCAAGCCAACAAAAGCTCTCTATATGAAGTCAAAGCACAGAGGACAAGCTGGGGAGAATATCTGCAACAGATAAAACAGAAGGTTTGTGTCCCTATGCAACAAAGAGCTTTTCCAAGAAAATGATAAACAACCCAAAAGAAAAATGAATGAAAGCTGTGAGAAAGTAATCCATAGAAGAATTATAACTAGCTGGGCGGCACCTGTGGCTCAAAGGAGTAGGGCGCAGGCCCCATATAACAGAGGTGGTGGGTTCAAACCCAGCCCTGACCAAAAACTGCAAAAAAAAAAAAAAAAAAAAAAAGAATTGTAATTAGCTAATAAGCGTATGAAAAGATGTTCACCCTCTTCCATAGTTTAAATTAAAATAGAATTTGTCAGCATGGCAAACATTAAGGAGATGAATAATATTTAGTATTGACAAGATGGGTTAAGGGACATTTTCTTAGGCTATATTTTTGGAAGAAAAAATTGCCTTTTTGGAGGGCAACTTAGTAATATCTATTAAAGTTCAAAGCCCTTTGACTCGGCAGTTCCATTTCTAGGAATTTATTCTAGAATAAGGGTATACATTCACACATCAGGATGTTCATGGTGCATTTCTGGGGAGTCAATGTGAATTTGTTTCTTGATAAATTTGTGTTTTGTCTCTACCCCCTAGGGATGCTACAGAAACCAGGGGTGTGGGGTTTACATAGTCCAGAAAACCCACTGATTTCTCTGTAAGCCCATCTGCCCTTAAAAGCTCTCATGAATCCTTCCCTTCCCTTCCCTAACAGCTCACTTTTTGTTGGAAAATCCATCTGACTTTGAGAAAGCCATCTGTACCTCCATACCAGAGACAAAGCCAATGACCTAGACTAAGTCTGTTAGGACAGTCAGTGGGGGGGGGTCTCATGGCCTGAACTGGTTCAGTCACGATGCAGCTTAGGATTTTTGGAGGAAGTCCTAGAACAGAGATTTCCTTTTCCCATAGATGTCATGGATAAATGTGTAACCTGAACCTCTCTAGCTCTTTTTACTACAAGGATCAAAACGAGCCTGAGGATAAAGCTAACCTACAGAATAAGACTGAGCCAAAAGAAGTCACACAGAAATAGAACTAAAGCCTGATGATAGCGTGAAACCTCTGGATCAAACCACACCTGAATCCCACCTAACAGCAGAGCTTTTCTAATGCAACAGGCAGTACGTTCTTTCTATCATCTAAGCCAGTTTGAGAGGAGATGTTTGTGTGGTTGTAATAGAAGCCTCTCCACAAAGATGGAGCTTATCCCTCCTACAGACAATCTGGTTCCTTGTTTCTGAGAGGCTCTTACTCAGAGAACAAATTCCTGTTAGTTCATCTTGGGAGGTAGGAAGCTGTGACTTCCTTCATCCAAGGCTGGATTTCTTTGGGATGAGGCTGAGGTGGCACGTGGAGGAAAGAGCGAATGCCTCTCCCTCTTCGTGAGCCTCCTGGAGCTCCCAGCAATACCAGTGGCATCTCCTTGAAACATCTTCCTCTTTTCTCTCAGCTGAGAAACCAGAAACAACCCACGTGTCCATCAACTAATCATGGTCCAACCATACGGGAGGATCTTCTACAGTCTTTTAAAAAGATAAAAGAAATGGTCCATATACTGCCGTGGAAGGAGCCCAAAATAAATTATTTATTAAGAAAAGTTGAAAAACAGAATTTTTTTTTCTTTTCAGTGTATTTACATATATAAGCATAATCCCACTTTGTTTTTTGAAAACTATGGTTCTATCTGATTAGAAAAAGATCTAGAAGGAAGATTGTTCTACACAACAACTTTTTTTTATTATCTCTGAGAACCGTAATTCTGAAGGGTTTGCATTTTCTATTTTTTCCGTTTCTTAATTGAATTTGTAGAGCGTAATAAAAAAAACATTTTTTAAAAAAAGTTATTACAGTGCCGGCCTCTTGCTATAGTTCCCTATTTCATTTGTGGTGGTAACCAGAGGCCTCAAGGGAGCTGCTGTCACTGCCTGAGTATGCAGTCCAACAGACCGGCTGCCCTGAGAAGCCCCAGCCCTGGCCTGTTTGTGGCTCTGTGCAAGACAACTCCAGGATAAATAGGACCTTAGGGGCAGGTTCTCCTGACCCTGTGTGTACCCTGTGTGGGGCAGGTGGTAGAGAGTGACTGTGTCAGCCAGCTGTGGGGAGCCACTGCATTGTGAAAGGAGGGCATCAGCTCAGGGAGTAGGCAGAATCATGACTGTCAAAGACACCACATCCTCCTCCTTTGGTATCTGCTAATGTTACCTTATGTGGGAAAGAAGACATAGCTCATATGATCAAGTAAAAGATCTTGAAATGGGCAGATACTTTTGGATTATCCCAGGAGGGCCTACATGCTGTCGCAGCATCCATGTAAGACAGGCAGAGGGAGATTAAACACAGAGGCAGAGACTGGAGGTATGTGGTCACAAGCCAAGGAAAGCCGGCAACCTCCAGAAGCTGGAAGAGGAAAGGAACAGACTCCCCCCTACAGCCTCTGGAGGGAACCTAGTCCCACTGGCACCTTGATTGTGACCCAGTGATACTGATTTTGGACTCTGGCTTCCAGAACTAGGAAAGAATAAATTTCTGTTGTTCTAAGCCAATAAATTCATGATGGTTTGTTATGGCAGCCACAGGTAATTAATATACCTTTAAAAGTATTGTACAAAAATGCTTTTGCCTGCTGATTTGCCTTCCTAATTATACACTGCTCAGGCTGAAAAGAAAATGAGGTTGCTTTCTCTAGACACCCTTGAGAGGGGCTCAGAGACATCTAACGAGCTCTGGCACTTGGGAGGAGGGGAGTGGGGGTGTGGAGCCTACGTGGCTCCATGAAGCCCCAGCTGGGGGGGGGGTTGCCCAGCAACCACAGGGGCCTGGCAAGACTCCCCACTGTGCCCTGGTTTCTCCTCCAGCACTACTTGCTCTGAGTGTATTGTTAGAGTGCAGAGGCTATTAAAAAAATTAAAAACAAAAAAACAAAAACCAACCAACTCTGCTTAAAATAACTTCACAGGTTCTAAAAATGGAATTCTGCCCAGTAGTAAAATTTCTCACTCCCTCGTGCTTGGTAGGTTTGTGTCCAGCCCAAGGAGGAACTGCTATTAATGGTAATTTCCGCCTGATGTAACCCCCTTGGTGAGCCACCTGACTGTGGAGGGTGATAGTCTCTTGCACAACAGACTTCACCCCTCCTCCCACACAACCTCCCCAAGGGTGTTAGGTTTTTGCTTGCTCTGATTAATACCCACAGTTTTTCTTGGGTCAGATAATAATAACAATGATAATAAGCCAATTACTTATATAGTTATTATGAAGTGTCAGGCACTGTCCTAAACACTTAACACACATGTTAACTTATATACTTCTTAGGATTATCCTGTTACTGCCTTCATTTTACAGAGAGGAAACTGAGGCACAGAGAGGTTAAGAACTTGCCCGAGGGCATACAGCTGCCAAGTGTCTGAGCTGAGGTTTGAACCCCGCCTGAAGGGCTCCAGGGTCTATGCTCTTCCCTCTTATGAGTTGGGAGGCTACCCTGGCCAGTGGTGAGGCTTTTCTCTGAAAATGGAGCTGTCCTGGACAGGAACCTAGGCTGAGATGTGGGCCTCACCAGCAAGCGGGCCCCCCAGCTCATTTGAGATCAGGGCTACAGTGGCCCAGAGAAGTCTTCTGGCAGCATGCGTTCTGCCCCAGGCCTATCACGTTCCCTCCCTGCTGGGATCTTTGTAGACAGTGGATTATAAGTAGGTGGGGAACAGTCTTTCTGCTTCTGGGCACAGACCTCAGATGGATGCCCCGAGGAAACCAATGTAAAGTCCTCAGACCTGGGTGTGGGGCCAACCTAGTCCCACGCTGCTCACATTTACTGGGCAGGTGGGTAGCTAAATAGCCCCCCAAACTGAGAGTGGCTCCAGGATGCTGAGACAGAAGGGGAGCATGGCTGCCCTATTGCCTCTCCCTTCCCTAGAGAGGGGCCAGCGGGGAAGGGCAGCAGGAGGCCGGGCTGCCTCCCAGGGCCTGGGGTAAAGTGGGCAGGTGCCCACGCCACCTGCACCGGTGTGTGGTTGGCCTGGCTCCTTGAGGTGAGCAGAGTCTAAAACTCGGAAGGAGGAGACCTGGCATCTAGTCTTCGTTCTCCCAGATTCGAGGTGAGCTATCACTGTCTGTATCCCAGACTTCCCCTCTAAAGCAAGGGATTAGGTGTGCTTTGATACGGGAAAGCCCTTGTAAACCTGTAACTGCTCTACAAATCTGAACTGGTTTGCTGAGTTTCTTCTCCAACAAGCAGCAAACCCGAAGCAGCACAACCCAACCCTCATCATCTGTGGTAGCTCCTGTCCCTCTCCTTGGCCTGCTTGCCTCTCTGCTCGCTCTGCAAAAGAAGAGTTCAAAAGAAGGGTTAAACATACCATCTCATTGTTGCGGTGAGACTTAGCCAGACCAGGCAGGGACAGGGTAGGGAAGGGTAGAGCTAACATTAACCCTAACCATGCTGGCCCTGGGGCAGGAGCAGGGAGGGGGGCCCTGCTTAGCCCAGCTGGAGGAGTCGGGCTGGGATCCTCCAGAGGGAGGAGGGAACCAGGTGAAAGGATTGCAGACTGGCGACTCTCCCCTGTCCAGCAAATATAGGACACACAGTGCCATGCTGGGGAGAGAGTGGGCTCCATCCTCTAGTTCACCCCCCCAGCTCACCCCTCCCATTGCCTTAGGCAGGGCTGGGTACAGCAAGGCTGTGAGCTGGCTGAGTCCTGCCTTCAGAGAATCTGGACCAGAGGGGATGGGTGTCCCAGGGGTTACTGCTCCCATTCTCAGCCCCACCCAAGCCTTGGGGTGTGGTGGTGAGGAGTCCTGAACTGGTCTGGACCGCATCCCTCTCCCCTCCCCGATCTCCTCCTTCAGCCCCAGAGCTAGGGCTGCTGCCTCCACTCCTCCGTTCTGGGGTTCCTGCCCCCACTCCTCCGTTCTGGGGTTCCTGGGCTCCTCTTTTCCCAGGGAACGTCAGGGCAGAGGGGGTCAGTGTCCCTGCTGGGCCTGGGGAGGAGGCTGAGGGCCGGGTGTACCCTGGCCAGCAGCCCAGGAAGCCTGAGCATGTAATGAAAAGATTGTATCTTCTCGCGTCTGCCTTTCAAGACAAGAGCTTCCAGCGTTGTCCTTGCCCTGTAACCTCCATCTGGGCATTGTGTCCCCTGCTGCCTGGCTCTCTCTGTCCCTCCAGGCAGGCTAGCAGTCCAATTTCAGGTAGTTCTCTGCACAGAGAGGCCAGACGCCGTTATCCCCCTTAGGCCTCCAGATAGCCACTCTGAAAGGTGACAAACATGTCTCCCATTCATAAGCCTCTTGGCTGTTGCTAAAGCACCATTGCATTCTGGAGGGGAGATGCCGGTTTAGAGGTCACCCAGCTGTCAGTGGATGGGCTGAGTGTCAGACAGACTCAGCTATAAACCCTGTGATGGTCCCCTAGTGTGTCCTGACCCCCTCTGCGGTGAGGCCCACGGGAGGTGGTGGCAGGTGGGTGTGTCAGAAGTACACTCCAGACTTGGGACTAGCTGAAGGAGCGCCCCTCCCCAGCCCTAGGCAATGGTTTTGAGAAACACAATGGTCATGGAATATTGTGGCCTTTGCAAAGAGGACCATGGGACAGCGGGCCATCATGGCTTTGGCAGCCCATACCACCCAGATCACCCCAGGGGCGCTAGCCTCACCAGCCAGAAAGAGGTAATGCAGGCAAGTACGCTCAGTGGACAAAGGACTAGCTTCTGGGGACCCAGAGGCAAAGGATGAGGGGACATGAGGGGAAAGACAAGGGCTAGGAGCCTGGGTGCCTGGACAGTGGAAGCTGTAGGTCTCTTCTCTGTAGTTCTCGCTGGTCAGGAGCTAGGGGTAGGCATATGCTTTCTGGGCTGAGTGGCCTAGAAACTAAGCATGGCCATGGGAACCTCTCTCCCCTGCCCACGAACCCACCGATTCCTGCCACAGCCCCATGTGGGGGGGGCCCACCTCGTACAGCCTGGATGGCCACAGCCCAGAAAGGGGAGGGGGAGCTGCCCAGGCATTATCCCCAGTCCAGGAAGGAGTGGCTGCCAGTCACTAAGCGTGTTTGTCTGCCAGGCTTTGTGCTAAGCTCTCTACAGGCACCATTGGTAGCCCATTTCACAGACCAGAAGATAGGACTCAGGGACAAGGTCAACCCAGGGCCAGCGTCAGGAGTTGTCTCAGGAGACTCTGATTTGGAGAGTCCCTGCTCTTAGCAAAACTGCTCCACATTTCCCTCCTAGACATTTCAGGTGGTCTTTCTCCTTGGTCCCAGGGGCTGTTGCGTTGCTTTCCCCTCCCTTGGGCCCAGGGCTCCTTCCAGAGCCTCAGTCCATAGGGAGCCAGGGATCTCTTCCTTTGCCTTCTGCCTGACCCTCCTTCCTGCCCTTGAAAGAAGGGCAGGGGAGGAGTAGGGGAGGCTTAGGGGAGAGTCTTGGGGGTGGGCACAGAAGAGGTCTCCAGCCCTGGCTTAGTGTACTAAGCCAGGGTTGGTCAGAGGTATAGCTAAGGAGAGTGGTCAGACACTTCCCACCTTTTTCTTGGAGGGGTTGAAATTCTTAGGACATTTCAGGTCCTATGGTTGCCCACCCTGCAGGTCTCCTGACTTCCCCTAGCCACCCCATACTAGGGCCACCATTAGCAGGTCCAGTAGCAGTCATCTGGGATCCTGAAGCCTATAAGCAAGGCTGTGCTGGGAGGTAGGGTTCCTGCCTGCCTAAGTGTGATCCCCATCCTTGCTAGAAGGTCAGGTAAGGCCTAGAGGGCAGATCCTTTAAGGATGTAAGAACAGACCAGGAATGAAGGAAGGTGTTGGTGGGGCGGGAATAGTTCAGACCAAGGCGAGGTGGCAGAGCAGAGACTTTGCAGGCAGTTGTAAGCACAGCTGGCCTCCACATCTGTGGGTTCCTCATCTGTGGATTCAAACAAATGTATATGGAAAATGCCCTGGGCAGGGCGTCATGGCTTATGCCTGTAATCCTAGCACTCTGTGAGGCTGAGGTGGGTGGATTGCTTGAGCTCAGGAGTTCAAAACCAGCTTAAGCAAGAGCAAGACCCCATCTCTAAAAAAAAGAAAAATAGCTGAGCATGGTGGTGGGCGCCTGTAATCCAAGCCACTAGGGAGGCTGAGGCAAGAGAATCACTTGAGCCCAAGAGTTTGAGGTTGTGGGCAGCGCCTGTGGCTCAAAGGAGTAGGGCACCGGCCCCATATACCGGAGGTGGCGGGTTCAAACCCAGCCCCAACCAAAAAAAAACCCTGCAAAACAAACAAACAAAACAACAACGACAATAAAGAGTTTGAGGTTGCTGTGAGGTGTAATGCCACAGCACTCTACGGAGAGCAAGAAAGTAAGACTCTGTCTCAGGAAAAAAAAAAAAAAAGAAAGAAAGAAAAGAAAAGAAAAATAAATTACTCTGGGAAAAAATTGTGTCTGTACCTTGTCATTATTCCCTAAACAATAACCCTATAACAACTATTTATGTGTAAACAGCATTTACAATGTGTTAGGTATTATAACTAATCTAGAGATGATTTAAAGCAATGGGGAGGATGTGCGTAGGTTACATGCAAATACTATACCACTTTGTATCATGAACTTGAGCATCTGTGGGTTTTGTGGTCTGCAGGAGGGTCTGAACACCCCCCTCTCCCCATGGATATTGAGGGATGTCTGCAGTCTGGGTGGATGGAGCAGGTATGTTGGAGAGGTGGTCCTCCTCTTGACCATCTGAATACCAGGCTGCAGAGCAAGTCTTTGATTATAACCAGGGCAACAAGGAGCCATGGAAGGGCTTTGCGCAGGAGAGTGGTGTGGCTGTGCTTGCTTTTGCCCCACTCTGACTGTAGTATGGAGAGAGCAGTTAAGAGGTGCCAGCGGGGGCACAGCACCCACACGCACAGCGGAGGAATTCTTTGATGAGCACCCTGAGCAACTGGGATCAGTGGCGCAACAGCCGGGCCTGGGCCAGACTGGTCATCCTCCCCTTGGCTGGGTCCATTTGGCTGGAACATTGAGCAGGCACGAAGAGAAACATATGTGGCTGGTGCGAGTGCACTTGGGGAGGCTGTCTTCTGTACCGATTAGTCAGTGACCTGTGCCCCGTGCCAGCACTGCTGGCTTCCTGGGATTGGGACAAGGACTCAGGGAAGGGTAGGGGTGTGGGGGAGCAGAGGATGCTAGATGAGAAGCCCAGGCCGGCCTTAGTTCTTGCCTCCGGGTTTGGGAGTCTCTCTTTGGCTCAGAGGCTGGCAGCTCAGATTAAACCCGGACCTGACCTCTCCCCAGCCCTCCTTTCCAGGCCCTTGGTGACCCACAGCAGGACTGGGAGGCAACGAGCTTGTTTTTCTTCCTCTCTGAGGGGAGCAGATCACCGGCTCCCAGCCCTCCCAGCCTGAGTATCCCAGGCCACTCTCGGTCCTGATCCCCTACCCTCCTCCAGGCTTGCCCTCCCCACTCCATCTCTACCAAATGGTTCTTTGGAGAGGTATAAACAACCAACTGAGATCAGCTGGCCTCCTCTGAAGCCATGGGAGAATGAGTAATGGGAGAACGTAGAGTATCTTGAGGGCCCCAGTGGGCAGTAGGGGTGGGAGTAGTGATGGTGTGGGTGGCAGCTGTCAGGGGTTTCTCTGATGCCCTCCTGGTCAAGACACTAAACTGGCATAACCTCCTCTCAGGGCTCCCTGGAGCTGTGCTCTGAGGGTCCACGTGGGGGTGAGAGGGCTGGCTGTGCAGAAGGGATGCCTGGGGTGTTGGCCTTGGCTCCAGAGAGGGAGGGCAAGAGACTGCTGGCGCCTGTGTTCACTCCAAATGCAGGGCCCCAAAGGTCGTAGTATGAGTCACTGGTTTAAGCTTGGCGGCTCCCCTGGCCATCCGAGGCCAGTGGGAAGTCCGAGGGACAGCCCAGGATGCCTCTTCAGAGGCAGGGTACTGGTATAGGGGTGAAGGGACAGGTGCCTCTAGGGAGATTTCGTAAACAATGGAAAAAGAACTGAGGTGGGCAGGAAAGATGATTCTATCAGCTTCGCTTCCTTGAGTAAGGCTATGAGGAGTGGGTGGGGCTGAGGTTTGCTGAGTAATGTCTTCACAGGGGATGGCCAAAATGAGGATGTGTGACACTTGGGTGGCTCAAGGGTCAGTGAAGTCACTCTCTTGGCCTGAGCCTCTCCGGTTTCTCAAGATAACAGGGTGCCCTCCTGATGCAACAGACGCTTAACGTGATCAGTTCTCTCCGAGGGCTTTAGGCCTCAGAAAGTGAGTCATGAGCTGATGGTAATGTAAGTGGGAGTGTCCTGGGCACACAAGAGGTCTGGGGCATCCTAGGCAAAAATAGGAGGGGGCTAGGGGATGGAAACTGCAGCTGGTTAAAGATTATAGAAGGGTAAGTGAACTGTCAGAGTCAAGTGAGTGCCTGGTATAGCATAGCACTGCTTTCTACTTACTGACACAGAACCAGACTCTAGACTTCATTCATTCAACAAACACCCACTGAGGGAAAAGAGGAGCAGAGCTCTGGGGCCCGGGGTGTGGTGCTGATACACAAGAGGTTAACAGCCATTTAGCAGATCAATGTCATAGCATGCAGAGCTCCAGGGTCAGGGAGAGAGCGATGTGGGGGTCCCGAGAGGGGGCCTGGTTCTGCTGGGTGGTGACAGGGAAGACTTCAGAGAGCAAAGTAACATTTCTTAAACAAAGAGTAGTGATTGGCTACAAGGGGAGAATGGGAAAGGACATTCCAGGCAAAGGACAAGTGGCATCCCAGTACCAGGCAATGGGATGTATAAAGATAAAAGACCTGCAGAATGTCATGGGTGCCATGATGAAAATAAGCAGGTGGCTAGGCTCGGGGCTCGTAGCTCAGTGGTTAGGGCGCCAGCCACTGCACTTGGGCTGGTAGGTTCAAACCCCGCCTAGGCCTGCTAAACAACAATGACAACAATAACAAAAAGATAGCTGATGTCAGAGCTGTAGTGAAGAGAGTTTGGCGCCATGTCTCAGACCGTTTTGCTGGTACAGCCTATTATGAGGCCAAAAGGCAGAACTTACGCTGACTATGAATCTGTGAATGAGTGCATGCAAGGCGTTCGTAAGATGTATGAAGAACATCTGAAGAGAATAAATCTCAACAGTAACAGTCCCTCTATCACATACGATATCAGTCAGTTGTTTGATTTTATCGACGACCTGGCAGACCTCAGCTATCTGGTTTACCGAGCCGATACCCAGACATACCAGCCTTCTAACAAAGACTGGATTAAAGAGGGGATCTACGTGCTCCTTCACTGACAGGCTCAACAGGCTGGGAAATAATTGAGTCGGAAACAACAGGGGGTGGGGGTGGGGGGCTTGGACCACAGGTGTGTACAGCGTGCTGTAGTGGAAGTTTCGTATTATAGTAATCCCCGTTTCCATTTTGTTACACTCTAGCCAAGATTAAAGATAGTAGATGGAAGATTGTTCAATCTGAAACCCCCTTGTTCCCTACCCTTTTTTTCTTTTTGTTTTTATTTTTTTTACTTAAACATTTTTATGATGATTTAGATGAAAGTAGTTCTTTGTCAGCTGATACTGGTTCCAATCCTTCAGACTGTTGATACCTGCTTTAGAACATTCACTGTACTAACCCGACTCCAGGATGGGGTGGGGGATGGTAACAGTTATGTCCTCAAGATAAAGTCTTAATGAAAAATAAATGTTGTTTAGTTATAAAAAAAAAAAAAAAAAAGAAAGAAAGAAAGAAAGAAAATAGCTGGGCATTGAGGTGATGCCTGTGGTCCCAGCTACTTGGGAGGCTGAGGCAAGAGAATCGCTTAAGCCCAAGAGTTTGATGTTGCTGTGAGCTGTGATTCCACGGCACTCTACTGTGGGCAACATAGTGAGACTCTGTCTCAAAACGAAAAAAAAAGCAGGTGGCTTCCCAGAGGGGGAGGATAGCATGGCCTTTATAGGGCTTGCCAATTGACTTGGTGCTGGGTGAAAGAGGGAGCGAGGATCTCGCTTAAATGTAGAGCGTGGGGCCTGGAATCAGGCAGGCCTGGCTTCAAGCCCCAGTTCTACCACTTAGCATGTCCTGAGTTTGGGCGGGTCATTTGACATCTGCAAGCCTCAGTTTCCTCATGTGCAATGGGGATCACTGTGACTCTGGGGTTTCTGGAGGCATCGGATCTGACATTGCTTTGTAAGCAGTAAATGGCTCTGCAAACTTGAGGCATCATTGGGGTAGCACCTTCGTGCAGCCACTTCTGCAAATTGACTTTCTAGGGCACCACTTCCTGCTCTCACTGTCAGCTGAGGGGGATGTTTTTTAACCTTTTCTCTACCACCTGTGGGGTCACTTTGCTTGGGACCAGCTACTGACCACCTGCCCAAGGTGTTGGGGCCTGCTGTGGAGAGTTTGGGGACAAGGGTCTGCAGCCTGACTCAAGCCTTGAGATGGACAGTGAGGCATGACAGGGTAGGGCCAGTGGGCCCACAGTGGGACAGGACCCTATGGCAAAACAGAACTGTGGGTAGCAGGTGGGTGAGGGGAGGAGTCAGTTGGTGACACGGTCAGGCCATGAGGACGTGGAGAAAAGGATCTAGTGAAAAACAGAAAAGTGAGGGAGGCAGAGCTCCCTGTCCTTTGTCCCACCAACCCATGGCCCCTGGTCTCAGCATAGAGAGGAGCCGAGGGCTGGAGGGAAGGAAGGACTTTTTAACTCCCTGTGCCTGTGGCCGCCTCTTTTCTGGCCTGCCCACCTCCTGCTATTTTACGGCAGCAGATTCAGAACCCTCCAAGCCTAGCATCACCCTGGCTCAGACTGGTCAGTGTCCCCACTGTTTGCGACAAAGCAGTTCTTTGCCAGAAGGTGAGGTCCCAGCTGTCTATAGTGCTCTGGTCCCTACAGGGCTGAGGCTCTCGGCCTGGCTCCTGTATCCTCTCCAAGCCCTTTGTCTGCATCAGGGGCCTTGGAGGTCCCTCTGGTCAGCCACACGGCAGTGCCAACACAGGGCCGTGCCTAGTGACTCAGTCTGGCCCACTCCTTTGCTGAGTAGGTGCCGTAAATATTTGTTGAATGGAATTCTTGCCTTAGGTTGGGATTTTCCACCACTGTCAAACAGCTACTCCCAGCCCTGCCAAGGGACTGGCCCGTTTCTGCATCTGTTCCACATGTACGTGCACTGTTCTTTCCCTCCCCCGCCACACCCCGTCCCTCCTCACAGGCACCCCTCAAAACTTCTGCCTCACCCAGCATGTGCTCACTGACCTCTGCCTTCTCTTGGTTCATTGTTTTTTTTCCTCTGTGCACATCTCAGTGGGTGACTGAGGAAAACAGGCCCCGAAGCAGAATCTGTTGTGAAGTCCTCTTCGAATGAATGGGTGTGCAATAGAAGAGCCCCCTGCTGTAGGCAGGGCAGACAGTAAGGGTCAGGTTGATGAGCTGCACAAGATCTAGACTGTGGTGAGGGGTAAAAGGTCTCTTGTACGTCAAGGCAATCACACATCCTGGTTTCCCAGTGAAAGCCTCGTTTTTTTTGCCTCTTGCCCTGGGCTAACTATTTGACAGCACCCTAAATTATGTGGCTGCCTTACTCAAGGGGGCCAGAGATCCCCAGGGCATGAGGAACTGAGCTCATGCCACATCTCCAGGGCCACAGGGCAACTCAGTCATGTTCAGCCCCCTATCCCCAGGGGAGCAGCACTCACCTGGCTGAAACAGGGTCTCAAGGTTGCAACAGGTTCACCAGGTACACAGGTAATAGGACAGCCTCTGGTGTAACTGCAGTGTGGGTTGCAAGGTAATGTACTACGAGCATGTGAGCATCCAAGAAGGTCAGGTAAGGAAGAGAACTTGGCAAGCTTTGTGTTTCCTAGATAGTCATAACTACACTAACCCTTCTAGTTATTTGCCATACTGCTACACAACCCATGACGGGAATCCTATTATTACCTCAATTTTATAGACACAGAAACTTAAGGTACAGACAGGTAATGTGAGTTGACAAAGGCCATATAGCTAGTCAGTGTCAGTGCCTGCTTTTAAACCCAGGCAGTCTGGCTCCAGAGCCACGTGCTTAGTTACTGTATTACAATGTGTCACATCCAGTGCTTCAGCTAAATCTGCAACAGGAAATTTTTTGAGTACCAAATAAGGCCAAATACACAAAGTGGCTCTGTAAACTAGAAACACTTTTGCAAACATCAGCCAATTGCAAAGTATTTGGTAAATCGCCAATTTGTGTCAAAGAGTAGAGATACAGTAGAGATGAAAGTATTTGCAAACTTGTTCTGAATCCCTGGTTTCAGAAGGAATCATTAACTGAGATTGGGATATTTTCCCCTTCATATTCTCCTTTTCAGATGAATAAATTATAATAGAATTGTTTCCACGGTATCAATTGATTGGTGCCATTACCAAGTGCAGTCAACTCCTGTTCTAAGGCGTGTCTAACATGTAGCCCTTCCTTTCTGTTTTTAGGGCATTATCCCTGGCCAAAGTGTTTCCACCTCACACTAAATGACTGTGACAGCTTCTTCACCATCGCTTTGCTTCTGGCCACTCTCATCTTACATCCATCTTTCCTTTAACTGCTCAAAAATTCAACACGCCCATTCCAATGGACCCCAAAATGCCTATATCATAGCCAAGGAGATAAAGCAGGAACTAGAAATAGGAAGTTGGATTACGGGAAAAAGAACTGGAAAATGTTTTATTATTCACTGGTATGCAATTGTATTGCATACCTAGAAAACCCAGAAGAATTCACTGAAATGTAAATCATAGGACTTTTTAGGAGGCTAAAAAATAGCAACTAACGTAACCCATGCCTGGTCCTGTCCTGAGTGCTCTATATGAATTACTTAGTTCTCTCCATTATTATTGCCCTCATTTTATAGATAAGGAAACCGAGGTTAAGGGATGCTTGGTGGCTTGCCCAAGACCCAACCAGTCGGGCTAGTGTGTCTGTTTCTTTAGCTATTTTGTCACCAACAGCTTTCCTATATGCCAGCAGCTCCTTTCTACAAGTACATCAGGAGGAGAAGATACAGTCATAACAGCCATCAGAGGCGCTGGCGTTTCACTTGGCACATCACTTTGTCACCTGTGTCCCTTAGCAGCTGTGCCCAGAGTCTTAGGAAGTCTCTTACAAAGTGGTCATTAGTTTTTGGCCCTTATGCCCCTAACAACAGGGACCTCACACTCAGCCTAGGGGTCAAGTGGAAAGAAACACGCCCTTTAGGAGCCTCCTACTTCTCTTGTCAGAATGTTTTTTGTCCACAGAAGCCTGGTTTGTGGAGGGCAGCTCTGCCTTCAACAGGAACACCCCAAAATCTTCAAATCACAGCTCTACTTTAAGAGAGGGCCTTTGATTTACACTTTTGTAATTAAAAGGCCCATCTGGGGAGTTTTTCCTGAACAAAAGGACAGAGTGCCCCAAATAAATATTGCAGCCTCCACTTCTTTCTTTTTGAGGGGGGGATAACCAAGACAGATTTCATTTAGGAAGAGCAAAGAAAATTTAGAACATTTCCAAAGAGAGTTGGAAGTGGGTCTCTATCATGGAGGAGAAAAGGTGAGAGAGACTGAGGTGCAAAGGCCCTGCAGGGATAGGAGGGGCAGGAGAGTCTTACTCTCTCCATTTAAAATCGGTTGCAATTTTGGCCTTTCTCTTATAGCACCTCCAGGCTATATTAACTTTTTCTATTGGTCATTGATTGTCTCTTTCTATCGGTCATTGGTTACCTAGGTTACTTCATACTCACAATTTTTTTTTTTTTTTTTGTGACAGAGTCTCACTTTGTCACCCTGGTAGAGTGCTGTGGCGTCACAGCTCACAGC
Source organism: Perodicticus potto (assembly GCA_963574655.1). Lineage (NCBI taxonomy): Eukaryota > Metazoa > Chordata > Mammalia > Primates > Lorisidae > Perodicticus > Perodicticus potto. Next base: position 41,482 of record CAUYRH010029493.1, read on the forward strand.
AACCTCCAGCTCTTGGGCTTAGGTGATTCTCTTGCCTCAGCCTCCCAAGTAGCTGGGACTACAGGCGCCTGCCATAATGCCTGGCTATTTTTTGTTGCAGTTTGGCCAGGGCTGGGTTTGAACCTGCCACCCTCAGTATATGGGGCTGGCCCCCTACTCACTGAGCCACAGGTGCCACCCCATATTCACATTCTTATGGGCCCTCTAGACTCCCAGGTTTAGCAGGCCAGGTTTTCATCCCATCCCCCTTGCAGTAGCCTCCACTTCTTATCAAAAAGAATCTCCTGTACTCATGCTGACCAGACCCCAAGAACAGCCAACCTCTGCAGGATCCAGGGAGGCACAGGTGGCACCATCTTGGTTTGCTAGTAGAGTGTGTGAATTATGATTTCATTTGCCATTTCGGTATTTTTCCAGGGCAGAAGCAACATTTCCTCCTTTTTCTAATAATTTCTAGGGCACCAGAAAGCACTATGAAAGGAACAGGGAACTCATTGGCTGATTAACCAAGCTATGGCTGATGCCCCTCCTTCCAGAAGAAGTGAGAGGAAACAGCATTTATCTAGTAGCTTTCATAGGCACAGCATGTTGCTTTCACAAGTTGCCTCATTTAACCCCTCCTGAACCTTATAAAGTGGTGTTGAACTCTCTGCAGGTGTGAGGAAACCGAAGTTGCAAGGGGTTAAGGAACTTTTAGTAGATAGTATGACTTGGGCGTGAGTACAAATCTGTTGGCTCCAAAGCCCATGGTCTTTCCATTGTATTGCACCATCTCCATAGCAGGACACCATCTTTGCAGTCTGGCCCAAGAGACCTAAATTTGGATGGGATGTGAGTTAAGGTATCTCCTCAAGAAAGACAGTGAAGCAGCTGTGGTAGGGCACTCCCCCACAGGATGAGACAATCCCAAGGAGGATGGGACACTGGGGTAGGAGGTTAGGGAGAGAGGTGTGATGTCCCCAGGATGTCACCAGCAGCCCTAGCAGGATGCTGCCCATCAGACGGAGGTGGTACAGAATGCTCTTTGTGTGGTGTGAACCCCACCAGCCTTGCCCCACTGGCCAGCTCTCATCATCTCTGCCCTGAGCCTGTCTGCAGGATGGGATAGCCTAGTGGAACTTGGGCCAGCGACTGCCCCAGCCCACGACCTTTGCTGCTCCTAAGGACAGAGGCTGAACCGCAGCTCCTCTCACTTGGGCCAAGTTAAATGCCAGGGATGCTGGTGGAGTAAACAGGAAGGACAGAGTTTGGGTTTGGTCCCTGAGGCTGGGCCCAGAGGTCAGCCTGCCCTCCGTGAGGAGGTGATAGAACACTGTTTCTGCCTCACTCCTTTCCTGTCCCTGTTGTCTCTCTGGGTTTAATGCGATTCCCTGTGGCTTTTTCAAGGGTGAAGGCTTGGCTAGAGCAGAACTGGGTGAGAAAAGAAGGAATAGAGAAGGATGGCTGGTGGGATTAGAGGTACGAGTTGTGTGGGCCATGGAGGAAAGGGCCTAAGCAGCCACAACAGCATTTATTAAGTCTTACCATGCATACGAGTGGCACTGAGCACTTTCTGTATGAAATTTCTCTGACTCCTTGCAACCACATAAGGCTTAGGTGCTTATTACCCCCTAGTATTGGTGGGGAAGCTGAGACTTAGCAGAGACTAACTGCACTCATATCTGTCTGCCTCCCAAGCCAGGGGCCTTGCCCACTACATCAGAGATGGAGAGACAGAGAGAGTCCAGGAAGTTCAAGCAGGGCATCCTGGCCCAGAGTCAAGATCACTGTTGTCCTGGGTTCTCATTCTTAAAAACGCTCTTGCTCTGCCACCTGTTTGGTAGCCCTGGCACTTTTAGGTGCCTTCCACTGTGCTCTTTCCCCCAGAAAAACCTGTTCTCTGGAAGGGACCTGATGATTTACACTGAAGCAAAAATGACTCAGAAGGCAGCTGAGGTGCTCCAGAAGGAACACCATGCATGGCCGGGCATGATGGCTCGTGCCTGTAATCCTAGCACTCTGGGAGGCCAAGGTATAAGGATGGATCAGGAGTTCCAGACCAGCCTGAGCAACATCAAGATCCCATCTCTACTAAAAATAGAAAAATGAGCCAGGTGTTGTGGCAGGTGCCTGTTGTCCCAGGTACTTCGAAGGCTGAGGCAAGAGGATCACTTGAACCCAGGAGTCTGAGGTTGCTGTGAACTAAGTTGATGCCACAGTGCTCTAGCTAAGGCAATAGAATGAGACTCTGCCTCAAAAAAAAAGAACCCCATGGAAGACCTGGCTTCTAGTGCTCCTAGGTCTGCTTACTAAATGAAGGGAAATAATTTGGAAGAAAGAGCCTAAAACAGTGCCTGATATACAGTAAGAGTTCATTTAAATCTCACCAGTTAAAAGAAGAGATCATAACCCTGCCTCACTGTCTGTGATAAAGTTGGACGAATATTCTGTACGTGAAAGCTCTTAGGAAACTGTAAAGTTATTTAATTGTAAGATTAGTATGATCCCAGGAATGTGTATATTTTATGAGAGAACAAAGGCTTGGGCCAAGAGCTGCAGACTTGACTGTCTGGGGAGTTTTCCTGGGCACAGAAAGTCCCAGTTCTCCAGAAACATACCTAAAATCCCACAGCTTGTCTCTAGCCTGCCTCCTAGGAGGACCAAAGCCAGGCTGAGCTAGTACAAAACCCTCCTGCTGACCTCTGAGGCTAGATCCCTGGAGCTACAGAGAATTTCTCAAGGAGCAGAAGTCCTGTTTTCAGAGGCTGTAACAGCCTTAGGTGTCAGGGAGGCTGTCCCCTCAGAGCAGGGCTCCCTGGGATTGTAGAAGAAGCTCCAGGCACACCACCACAGATCTGTACACTATCTCCCCCAGACCAGAGGATGGACAGAGAGACAGACAGACAGACAGGAGTGTGATGGGAAGGGGCTGCAGTCTGCACACAGCACTGAATTCCCTCCAGGCACTTTACTCCCAGCAGGCCCTCCTGATGGCGGGAAGAACCAGCTGCTTCATAGCCCTCACCCAAGCTTCAAGGGGTGATACGGCCTACCCGAATCGTGCAGCTCTGAAGAGGAAGATTGGAGATTTGTATCCGCACCTGTCAAATCCAGCACTCAATTTCTTTCCATTAAATGGTGTGGTTTCCAACTAGCATCATCTTTTTTTTTAAATTCAGTTTTCTTTTAAATTGTGGTAAAATACATATAACATGAAATTTACCCCCTTAAACATTTTTAAGTACTCCATTCATTGGTGTTAAGATATTTACATTGTGCAATAGAGCTCTAGAAATTCTTCATCTTGAAAAAATGAGACTCTATACTCATTGAATAATGACTTCCCATTTCTTTCTCCCCACCCTCCCTGGTAACTACCATTCTACTTTCTGTTTCTATGCGTTTGATTGCTTTAGATACATCGTCTAAGACAAATACAATATTTGTCTCCTCGTAACTGGTTTATTTTACTTAGTGTAATATCTTCAAGGTTTATCCATGTTGTACTGTTTAACCTGATTTCTTCTTTTTAAAAGGACTGAATAATAGTCATTGCGTGAATGTAGCATCTTTTCTTTATCCATTCCCACTTCAATGCACATTTGGGCTGCTTCTCTTTCTTGGCTATTCTGAATAATGTTGCCATGAACGTAGGTGAGTAGCATTATCTTTTAAAGCAAAGACATTTGCACGCGTGTACATAAAGTTATGAGTGCACGTTTATGTATGGTGTGTACATACACCCCAGCAAGGGTAAACCAGGCATAAGATGCCCTTGGGCAGACTTAGAGCAAATCTACTCTTTTAAGCAATCATATTTTCAGGAACTGTCAGGTTTTAAAACTTTTATCCAGTCAATGGAGTGTTGAAATGCAATGAAATTTTTTTTTTACTATTTTGATATGTTTTTCTTGGGTTCACAATAGCTAGTCTATTTTATTAATTAAAATAGTTTGTGACTTAAACCCTTTTTTATTACCTTCATACTTTGGAGCTTCTAGTCATATTTTCTCAGAGCTCAGACAGTGGCACTTTGCCATGAGACCAGTTTCTGTCATATGTTATGTTCAGAAGGACAATGTCCTTCTTTAAGGATGGCCTGTTCTACTCGGGGGAGGATGGATGTCAGGAAAGCTTCAGGCCAGAGGTTTACAAAAAGTGAGAAATACAAATACTGTATTCATTTTTTCCAGTCCAGTGCTACTTAAAGTGTGATTTCTAAACTGATTATCACTAACCAGGCAGGAAATGTGTGCAGAAATTAAGAGTAAGTGCTTCACACATGAAAAGATGTTGATCATTAGCCATTAGGCAAATGCCAAACCAAAATTACAGTGGGATACCACTTCATACCTAGTAGAGGGGCTATAATTTAAAAAGGTAGATAATAATAAGTGTTGGTGAGGATGTGGAGAAAGTGAAACCCTCAGACACTGCTGTTGTGGAAGGGCTGCAGTTCCTCAAAAAACTGAGCATAGAGTTATCATATGACCCAGCAATTGCACTCCTAGGAGCATACCCAAGAGAAATGAGAAGAATGTCCACACAAAACCTTGTACAGGAATGTTCACAGCAACATCATTTTTTTTTTTTTTTGAGACAGAGTCTCCCTGTTGCCCAGTTTAGAGTATATGGCATCAGCATAGCTCACAGCAGCCTCAAACTCCTGGGTTCAAGCAATCCTCCCACCTTAACCTCTGAGTAGCTGGAAATATAGGCATCCACCTGGATAATTTTTCCATTTTTAGTGGAGACAGGGTCTTGCTCTTGCTGAGGTTGGTCTCAAAGTCCTGACCTCAAAGGATCCTTCCACCATAGCCTCCTAGAGTGCTTGGATTATAGGTGTGAGCCACAGTGCTAGACCAGCAGCATTATTCTTAATAGCTCCAGATGGAAACAACTCAAATGTTCATCAACTGATGAATAAATAAACAATGTGTGGTATATCCATACAGTAGAATATTATTTGGCAATGAAAAGAAATGAAGTACTGATGAACCTTGAAACATGCTAAAGAAAGAAGCCAGTCACAAAAGACCACATATTATGTGATACCATATATATGAAATATCCATAATAGAAAAATTTATAGAGATGGAAAGTAGATTAGTGGTTGCCTAGGGCTGGAATAATGGAGGTCTGAGAGAAATGGAAATTACCTGCTAATGAATGGGTAGAAGTTTGTTCTAGGAGAGATGTTCTAAATGTTATAAAATTGTAGTGAAAATTGCACCACTCTATGAATTAAGTTCTTGAACTTGCCACCATGCATTTACATTAGCAGCACTGTACAAACAACTTGGTAAAGTTTCATAACCTTGGTATATCTGTGTCTCACAGCTGTGTTCATGTTGACATGTGGCAGTGTCTTGCTGAGTGTTGTTCTTCATTGTTGTTGTTGTGTTTTTGTGTGCCATCATGAGAATGTCAGAGCTTAAATTAGAGCAATAAACAAACATTAAATTTCTTGTTAAACTTGGCAAGAGTGGAAATGAAATCAGGGATGTGTTAATCTAAGTTTATGGGGATAGTGCCATGAAGAAAAGGCGGTGTACAAATGGATTAAACGTTTTTCTGAGGGGAGAGAAAGCAGCACTGATGAAGAGAGGTTAAGGTAGCCAGTAACAAGCAGAACTGATGAAAACATTGCAAAAATTCATTGAATCGTGCATTGATATCATTAACTGACTGTGAGAAGCATAGCAAACTGTAAACATCAACAGAGAAACAGGAAAATCTTAACTAAAAATCTTGGCCAACAACTCATGGCCCTTATATCATGACAATGCACCAGTTCACACAGCACTATCTATGAGGACGTTTTTAGCCAGTAAACAAAAAAATGCATTGGAACACCCTCCCCACTCACCTGCTCTTGCCCCTGGTGACATTTTTCTTTACCTAGAGATAAAGAAAATACTGAAAGGAAGATATTTTGAGGACATTCAGGACACAAAGGGTAATATAAGGACAGCTTTTATGACCATTCCAGAAAAAGCATTCCAAAATTGCTTTGAAGGGCTCGGTGCCTGTGGCTCAACGGGCTAAGGCGCCAGCCACGTACACCTGAGCTTGGGGGTTCGAATCCAGCCCGGGCCCGCCAAACAACAATGACGACTGCAGCCAAAGGATGGCCGGGCGTTGTGGCGGGCGCCTGTAGTCCCAGCTACTTGGGAAGCAGAGGCAGGAGATTCGCTGGAGCCCAGGAATTGGAGGTTGTTGTGAGCTGTGATGTCACGGCACTCTATCCAGGGTGACAGCTTGAGGCTCTGTCTCAAAAAAAAAAAAAAAAAAACAAAATTGCTTTGAAGGGTGGGCTAGGCACTGGTATCAGTGCATAGCTTCCTAAGGGGAGCACTTCAAAGGTGACCATAGTGATGTTCAGCAATGAGGTATGTAGCACTTTTTCTAGGATGAGTTTGTGAACTTAATTGTTAAACCTCATATACTAAGCACCATGGAATCATATACCTTAGATGGGCAAATTATCATCTCAATAAAACTGTTAAAAAAACAAAGTGTTTTAGACACCCACAGCAATTGGACCTTACTATGACATCTAAGAGCATGTCTTTCTCCTATTGTCTCATTTTTATTTGTTTTATTGTATTTTGTGCAAGTATCAGTCGGTCCATGACAGATTGGAACTAAAAAATTTAAAAAAGAAAGCAGATCCACCACAGATCCTTTGAGAGGCACTTTTCTAGTCCATTTCATTATTTTAAAATTTTTTTTTAGTTTTCAGACACTAAATTGATTGTTACAGGTTAATAAGTTGTGGTTTGAAAAATATTGAAAAGTACTGCCCTGGGGGCATGGCACCCCCAAAGGGGAAGTTAGGTGAAACTGTCAGAGTGGTGCATTCAGGATAAATCTGACTCTGCCTTCCCTCCTTCCCCTCCTGATCACCTCCCTCCCCTACTCACTCCATCCCACATTCCCACACAGGACTTCCCCTCCAATTCTACCCAACCTCACACTTTCCATACACACCAAACTAGCTCAGATTCCTGTGTCTTTAGAAGTGAAGTTTCATCTGCCAGGAATGACAACACTTCACTGCCATCCGCCTGGAAAACAACACATTATTCTCCAAGCTGCAGCTCAGATATCCTCTTCTCTGTGCCTGGACCGGCTTCCTCTGTGCTTAGCCATGTCCATAGAAGCAATGGTTACACGGCAAGGCAATCACATGCCTGCTGGTCTGTGTGACCCAAAAGATGGCGACCCAGGAGATATGTCCTGAGGGCACATGGGACCTTTCGTTCATCTGTGCATCCCTCACTTTGAGCAGGTATAAGACCAGTGCTTAAGGCACAAATGTGGGGCATAGTTCATCTCTGTTTTGATGACAAACCAGATCCCTCCCATCTGCCACACTAGACATAGAGACAGGCAGTGCCCTCTAAGTAAAACCCTGCCCAGCCTGCATCCTTGGCCTAGGCTTTCCCTTCCCTTGTTTTTCTTGCCACACTCTCCAGCATTGTGGGTTGCCATGGTAACCCCTGTTTTCCAGCTGCTCATATGTGTTTCGTTCCTTGCATCCTTCACCTTGGTACCAAACCACTTTTCTTTCTGTTTCATTCTGGGGCCACGGTGTATCATTTCCAGGCTTCTTTGGTATGGGAGCTTCTTATTTTGCTCGCGGTGCCTTTCAGGGGTAAAGTGTTAGTTTCTAGTCACACTACTCCAAAGAGGAGCCGGGCTACTCTTCACTTATGATACATAGTATTATGTAATCTTGTTTCTTTCTCTCTAGCATGTGACCATTTAGCTGCATTAAAGTGTAAAAGATCAAATTACCTCTGATTTGAGGTGAGCTGTGTAAACAAATCAAGGGAAACAAACAGCCTAAAACATCTTGCTGAAATGATTTAGAAAGGCTGGGTGTGTTGGCTCATGTCTATAGTCCTAGCACTCTGGGAGGCTGAGGAAGGAGGATTGCTGGAGTTTAGGAGTTCGAGACTAGCCTGAGCAGAGCAAGACCCCCCCATCTCTAGTAAAAAAAAAAAAAAATTAGCTAGGCGTAGTGGGCATCTATAGTCCCAGCTACTTGGGAAACTGGGTCAGGAGAATCACTGGAACTTAGGAATTTGAAATAACTGTGAGCTGGTCCAATGCCCCAGCTCTCTAGCCTGGGCAACCGATTTAGACTCTGAGAAAGAAAGAAGGAAAGGGAAAGGAAGGAAGAAAAAGAAAATCAGATGGAACTAACCCCCATCTGGCCAAAGTTTCACACAAATTGGAGGTAGCCTGTGTCTCATAACCATTAGTCACTTTCAAGCTGAGTTGGGACTGTATTTGTGTCTCCACCACTATAAGGATTCTGGGAGTGAAAGTATATGTGTTCACATGTTGGCTTTTTTTTTTTCTTTTTTGAGACAGAGTCTCACTATGTTGCCCTCCGTAGAGTGCAGTGGTGTCACAACTCACAGCAACCTCAAACTCTTGGGCTTAAGCAATTCTCTTGCCTTAGCCTTCCAAGTAGCTGGGACTACAGGCGCCTGCCACAACACCCTGCTATTTTTGTTGTTGTTGTTGTCATTGTTGTTTGGCAGACCGGGTTGGGTTTGAACCTGCCTAGCCAGTGCCCTAGCGACTGAGCTACTGCTTATTTATAAGCTGTGTGATCTTTTTTTTTTTTTTTTAGACAGAGCCTCAAGCTGTCACCCTGGATAGAGTGCTGTGGCATCACAGCTCACAGCAATCTCCAATTCCTGGGCTCAAGCGAGTCTCCTGCCTCCGCCT
>CAUYRH010029494.1:0-11974 GCA_963574655.1 Perodicticus potto
CATAGAGACAATAGTTGTGGTGTTTTTTAAACCAATGTGTCTAAATACGGATCAAAATTGTTTTCACATAGTGAATGAGAAAATATCATGAATGTTACATTAATCAGGTGGATAAAAATATCTCCGATTGTATGGGAAGCCTGCACACTGTACTCCAAGCCTGAATCATTGTACACAGTTATGACTCAATAAAAAATAATTTAAAAAAATAAATAAATAAAAATAAACCAATGTGTCTTATGTATAATATCTCTTTTAAAGGGTAAATATCTTTTTTCCATTTCAGCATGACTTTGGTCACTATATCTTTTATATCTCTTTTAGCATTTTCCATAAACTTCAAAACAGGGGCCAAGGAGATATCAATGGATAAAAATTATGATTTAACATGAATAATGAATAAGCACAAATTCTAATTCAGTATCTTTCTAACACACATATGCATGCCATACACACAATCTAAGATTGGCATCCTTCAGCAAATGAGGACACATTTTTTAAAATGTGCAATGAAAGATAATCATTGGGTAAATCCTAGCACTCTGGGAGGCTGAGGCGAGTGGATTGCCTGAGCTCAGGAGTTCAAGACTAGCCTGAGCAAGCATGGGACCTCATCTCTAAAAAGAGCCGGATGTTGTGACGGGAGCCTATAGTACAGCTACTTTGGAGGCTGAGGCAATAGAATCACTTGAGCCCAAAAGTTTGAGGCTGCTGTGAGCTATGACACCATGGAACTCAACCCCAGAGCAACTGAATGGCTCTGCCTCTGAATGAATGAATGAATGAATGAAATTGTTGGTATAAGGATAGTTAAGGCCTTCAGTTACCAATAGTCCCTTTTTTTCTGAAGTTTTATTATATTTAAATTCAATGCCAAAGATTCTAGCATTTAACTATTCTCCTATATTAGTTTTGACTTCCCTAACTAGAGAGGACAGAAACAAACAAAAATGTCTTATATATCTTTGTATGCCCAATGTCACTTAGCATGAGAACTTGTTAACATATAGTACTCAATAAATAGTTATTGATTGGTTCCTAAGAAGTTATGTACAAATATGTTGCTACATTTCAAAACTGATTTTTCCTTTGATTTCATTACAAAATAGAATATTCTTTTTTTAAAAAAAAGGTTCAAGATGAAGTACAAAGAACAGAAGACTAAGTGTGTGGAATCTGATTCTAGTCCCAGTTGGTGCGACAAGCTAGCTTTGTGGACTTGAACATGTCAATGAATCTCCTTTATTTCATTTTCAGTATAAGGAAGGGTTAGAGCAGTTGACAACTAATATTCTCTGTAGCTCTAAAAGTCTATGTGACAAAATCACATTTAAGGATACAGAAAACATTTTAAAACCATATAATTTGAGTCAGTTGTTACAAAATGGTAGCACAAGGGCCAAACCCAGAGACAGACATGAATTTGGGGACATAGGGTGTTCAAGAAATAAATGTTAAATCAGAGTGTGTCTAAATGTCTGTGCTTTCTCTAGTTTGACATGACTCATTTGCTCCCATTGATAACACCAGTTCTTTCACACATTTACATTATCTGCTCATCTTAGAAAAACGTTTGAGTTTGGAACCTGTGGTTTGTAGAAATTATAATTCTGTTATCATTTTGATAGCTGGATTATTACCCTGTACATGAAAAACAGAAGTACCTCTATTACTAAACAGAACTTCGGCACACGTAATGTGAAGGTACTAAGTGTCACCAGTATCCTTGAATGCTTTATCTCTCAAACAGCAATGCAGAGCAACGGCAAGAACACTGAACAGTGGGTCCTGCTCTTGCCTTTTCCACTAATAAGACCTGTAACCTTGAGTGGTAATTCACTGAGACTCTCTGGACTTCTGCTTTTTCATTCCTAAAATGGAGATGTGGTTAGACTAAATTATGTCTAATGTACATTTTATCTCTACAACTCTGTAATTCTAAGAGAACAGGCAATTTCATTGTTTTGACCCTATTTCCTAGAACTTTGTGAAAGCTACAGAAGTTTAGCAATAAACAGATTTTTTGAAACCAAAGGAAATAAATAATGTAGGAACTCAATAGACTGATAGAATCAAAATGCAGCAAAATATGAGAAAAAGGAGTGCTCATTTCCCGAAATGTATATGGCAGTAAATAAAATAATGGAAAAGCCATCACTAAAACATGGAGCCCACATGGTCTGAAAATTCTTTAGCAGTAATACAAGGCTGTCTACCGGTAATAACATCAGGCTATGAAAAAAGAACACTATGTTGTAGTGCCCACTGTGTCATTTATTTGTAATTTAGCTTGTCATTTAACCACATAAACTTCAATTTTCTCATTTTCTAAGAACAGAATAACAATGCTTTGTGACTTCAAATGTGTACGCATCTACGTGCACAGAGATTACAATACACGCATTGTTTATAAGATGACTTTCACGACTTCCTTACTGTTGGGAGTGAGTTCCCTTCTGTTGGGAGAGGCTATCCAACCATGGATCCTAAGCATCCCTGACAATCAATCATACAGGATGTCCCAAGAATGCGAAGCTTTGCCCACTCTTTTATCCAGGCCTTTTCTAAGGGTTGTATCTGCAGAAAGCAACTCTGAGGAATGAAGTAACATCTCTCCCTGGGCAAAGAACAAACTTTCACTAAAAACAATAGATTCTCCAAGCTCATGTCTCTCAGCTACATTGTGTGCAGCTTCCACCTGAGTCCATCCGCGTTGCTCCAGTGGATGTGGGAGAATTTCTCGTGCAGTTTAGCCTGCAAGATGCACTGTAAGCAATAAAGTCCTGGCTTCCTCCAAATCCTGATTCTGTGTCTTTTGCCTCCACCCATGCTACAATTTAGCTTGTAAATATGGGGAAATCCCAGACACTTCACAGACCCTATAAAGATGCTTAGTAAAGACCTGATTATTAGGTGAATACAAATTAGGGTATCACATATGTAGTTCATAACCTGTTGGTGGTAGAATTATCTCAGTCCTGTGTGTTAGTTTAAACTCAAGAAGAGAATTTGCATGATGTTTGTGGTCTTCCTTCTTCCTGGTCCTCACAAATTGTCATCTGTTAGGTAATTCAGCGCACTACCATCAACATCCCAGCCTGTCAACCACTCAGCATACTGACAACAAATGCAAATACCTCACCACCTTTCTACTTTACTCTCATCTCACACAGCCAGAATTTTCCCACAAAGTTAGACTCTTACAGCCTTACTCCTAAAGTTCTTCTCACCCTGAGCTAATTTCAGATCTGCCACGCTAATTGTGAAGCAAATTATTGTAAAGCTATCTAGCACTAAAATCTAAAATATATTCTCTTTATGAAACATTTACGAGTTACACTTCTATGCCTTAATTGCATGGAAAACAGAGCTGAAAAGACTATAAAATTGCTTAGGATCATAGACAGGAACTTGGAGATTTAAGTGCCATCTCTACTATATTTTGTCAGAATGTAAATATAATTGCAGGTGCTTAGATAAAAAAAGACAAGGTATACCAATAAAAATCTTACATGCTGAACACCAGGAAAGCAATAACACTTCTATTATAAACCATTTTATGTGATAATTGCCTTTTGAGAAATAGGGATAGGAATATTATCACTAACAGAAAGGAATTAAAAAATGCAAATTTCTGATTAGGATCATTTTCCAGTGATATAAACAGTTACTTGTGCATGATTATTTCTTTGTCTGGTTTCTCACCAGCTCTTACCTTTGCTTACATTTCATACCATTATATGTTTCAGGTAATATATCTCAAACTCCCTGACACACATTCTTACCTTATTTTAGGAGTCATATTTTTCCCATGCCAATAGCTAACTCTATATGAAAGGACAAAGGAAGCTCTGCAAACCATGAGATATTTTTTGTCCTCAAGTGGATTTGACACTCTTTTAATTGTTTATCTACATAAACTTGCCAGTCATATTAACAACAGACAGAACAGGAATCTGACTCACTTGTAGCCAATCATAAAGTTCTAGTCTGTAAAGCTGACCAGTTTTGTGGTTCAATGCAGAATTAGAAATCAAGGTGAAATAGAGGATGGAACCTAGTACCCCTGCTAATGAGGATGCTCCTGCCAAACATACTATTTCCCAGTATATTTGGTCATAGTTGCTACCTAGCAGTTTACTAAGTAGTTAAGATTTTATTAATTTTTTAAAGCTACAAGATACACTAAACTCTAAAACCACATAGTAACACTTGGGCACCAATGTAGCTTGAACACAGTCACATGAAACTAGAACATTACTTTTCAGATAAATACTAGGTAAATGTATCAGACTAAGCATTAGATTTGTTTCCAAATGTAATGTTTAAATAGGACCGATTGACTATAGGCAAGTAAAGAAAGAGACATGCAACCCACTTAATGTCCGAGAAAATTCTATTTTTACAAAAGCACTTTGTAGCTGCTTTGGAGGATGTAGCATCATCTGCTTTTCTGTATGAGCACATACACTGTCGTGAGTCTTTCAACAAGTCATCAATTATATCTCTAGTATTATAAAATTTCATATTTTACCTTGTGTTTTCACATACAAACCTCATTTGGTCCTCTCAGCAACAGACTTAGCAGTTATTTTCATCATCACAATTTAACAAAACAGGAAATGCAGCATTAAATGTACTAAATAATTTGGCCATCATACTGCCGCAAGAGAACCAGGCCTTGATGTTTGATCTCTGGTCCCTAAATTCCAGATTCTTTTCAAGCAGGTGCAGAGAATTTATTGAGTGTGGCACATTTAATTCAACTCCTGCTTTCATCCATGATCAAACCCTCATTCTGGAGTATGCTCACAGCATGGATGCACAAATGCAAGGCCTTCAGTTACTCATCTTCCACAGCCACAGAAGCTGCTCCTTTAAGCAGTCCAAATATTTTCTTCTGGAATAAATGTTTATTTCAGGGCTACAAACACAGGAACAAATCTACAAAGATGTGAAATTCACTCCATGTTCAAGAAAATAAACCACATAATTATAGTCATAATTACATTTAGAAAGATTTTTTGACCAACCACAAAGAGTGCAAATCTCTATGAAAATCGACACTTTGAAAGTAGCATCCCATTTTCAAGGGGAAGAATGATTCACATCTAATGATCTGAACTATTAAAATTTCTGTAGGAAATAAATGACTAGGTAAGTGATACACTCATTTGATTTTGTTGATGCTATAAAACTCTTTCTAAACGTAACTATGCGTATAAATAAAATCATATGCAAAAAGCAGATCTGTGAAAATTGGGGTTCCAGATATTGTTTGTTTCTTAAACAAGACAAAACCACTTTGTACAAATTAAAATTGACCTTTACTTAACCTGACCCATGATATTAACAACAGACAGAAAAGGAATCTGACTTCCTTGTAGCCAATCATAAAGTTCTAGTCTAATGCCTTGGGCAGTATAAACTCAAGCCCTATCACTGGGTCCTAGAATTCTAAACATACAGTGTCTTTCCTAAGTTCTAACTACTCACAAAAAAAAGTTATATAAGAAACTGTTTAGGAACACCAAAACAACTTTTATAGTCACTTTGGACAATATATCATTGTTGATCCAGCAAAGAAATCATGCTCTGATCCTTGTCATAAAAACCGTCAATCCATCCCCCATTCTTGCTGCTTTTCTCATTCAAGGACACCATCTGTGTTCCCATTAATAAATGTTCTACTGTTAGAAAGGAGTCTCCAGGTATATATAGCAGCAGTCACCATTTTCACAATAAAAAAAAAAAGTGATTGTCAAAGCTCATCCCAAAGCTTATATTCTAACCTTTGAAATATCTGTGTAACACTAGTTTTCTATTTTTACTGGCAAAAACACTTTTTTCCTGGGATTTCTTGAGCTCTCTAAACCATAGAGCAATATCCCCCTCAGATGTCATTTCTCTTTCTGGAGAAGTTTGTGAAATGCATCAGGTCATTGTGTCATTGGCCAGGCAGGAAGCGGAGGCAGCCTTTGTAGTAGAATATTTCACTATTGACCCATATAAGCTATCAGTGCGGAATTCCCAGGCTGTCGCCACCCTGACATTCTTTGTCTTCATCCATAGGATGCCTCTGTGAGTACCTTCTGAAAATGACAATGCCACTTGGGGACATCTTAAGAAGAACCAGAAAGCATTCAATTGCTACAGGACATAACGGACAGTGACAAAGTCTTCATTATTATCTAAAAATGATGTTGGGCACTTTAGGTGCCATCTTTATTCTGAAAGCTCATAGTTCTTTATGAAAATAAAATAGTCTTCCAAAGCAGCTAAGTTTAAATAAGTTTTATGAGGCAAACTGAGATGCTGACAAGAAAAGCTGTTTATTCAAGGTTATGCAATATTTTAGGAAAAGACAAAGACAATCACTGCTGTACTTCCAATGTACCTGGGAGATTCTCATTCCTTCAAGCAACCTGACTTAATCCTAATTCCACTAAGAAAAAGGATGTAGCACCCTGTATGAGTGGAAAGAGTGTAAGCTTTAGATTCATAAAGGCTGAATTTAGATTCAAATCTCAATTCTGCCATTTACTACTGGTGACAGCTTGGGCCCATGTGTCTCTGAGGTTGAGTTTTCCAATCTGGAAAATGAAACTAATAACATATGTATCTTGCAAGATTTGGATAATGCATGCCTTGATATAGAGCGTGATAAGTAGTAGATAGTATATGCTAACTATTCTCAGCTGTTCTGTCTTCTTCACATTAATTGAATTTCAATAAAACAGTGGAAGCATTTTTAGGTTTTAAAAATCAAATATAAGTTTGTAGAAATATATTTACAAATTTTCATGGAGACATATAAAAGCAAAAGTCACTCATTTATAGAGCTATTATAGAGATATTTCAGTCTATTTTCAAATGCTACTTTAAAGGCCTCACTTAATGACTGAATATAGTTAGGAACCAAGAACTTTGGATCAGAAATGGTGGCTCATGCCTGTAATCCTAGAACTCTGGGAGGCTGAGGAAGGTGGATTGCTCAAACCCAGGAGTTCGAGATCAGCCTAAGCAAGAGCAAGATCCTATATCTACTAAAAATAGAAAAAAAACTAGCCAGGCATTGTGGCAAGTATCTGTAGTCTCAGCTACTTGGGAAACTAAAGCAAGAGGACAACTTAAGCCCAAGAATTTGAGGTTGCTGTGAGCTATGATGACACCTTAACACTAAACCCCAGGGTGACAGAGTGAAGCTCTGTCTCAAAAAAAATAAAGAAATAAAAAAATAAAGAAAGAAACTGGGAACTTTGGTAGAAACTACATTAACTCAATCACTCAGAAGTACTTATGAGCACCTATTAAATATGTGATGATAGTACATTGTATGTCTTCATGATGCCTCTACAGAGAGTACAAAAAAATTTTTTGATCTCTCTTCATTAAGTAAAGTCAGGGTCACTGGACTTCTGGAACAGTTTTAAAAAATAAAGTGTCTCTAAAATAATGTTTTGATTCATTAAGTGCAATGGGATCAAAACCAGAAGGATTTGGCAGTGGACTTGTTCCCCTGCATCTCAGGCTGCTTCAGAGCAGTGCCAGCATAGAGAAGGTATGATCAATGTTTCACATTCCACACTTCAGGCACTAATAGATCCTTGGCATCAGGTTTCCCAGTGTTCAGAGGGAATGCTGAAACACACATGCTGTGACAGAATCATTTTGGAAGCATTCGTGCAGGCCAGAGAAATGAATAACTACCTCTAGCACTGAATAGCTCAGGCAACAGCTGTTTTACACTGAACAGTGATTAGGATAGATCTCTTTATTCTATGCAGTAACTGCCATACTGTCAATATTCACTACACATACACACAGTCTTCCTAAGGTGTAACTCAGGGATTGCACCCTGTAATAGAAGTATCCCCTCAATGGTACATGATCAGTTGGAAAAATCACCTGGCTTGCTTAAATCTGGCTAAGCAATTTATACTTATATTCACACTCCCTTCATTCTACTATTCAACAAGCTTTATAGAATATCTTTCAGGTTCTCAATGAGCCCATCATTCTGCTATTTAACCACTGGGGATATAAACACAAACAAGGCAGATAAGGTCCCTGGCCCCTAAAGACCTACTTTCTAGCAGATCACAACACAGGCAAACCAATATGACTGAAGATGTTTCTGAAGCTACAAATACAAGAAGTACCTAACACCTCTCCAAAATGGTAATAAAAAGAACATGGTCTCACTCATTTGGAAGATTGTTTATGTCTCATGAAGCTATTTTCCCAAGAGTACTCTACCCATATAGCAGAGTGCTGTGAAGAACGCTCCCCCCAAAAAAAAATTTGACCTGAAAAGTAACTTATCCTAGTATATTCTGGTACAAATTAACCACCTAGGTCAGGGCACAAACAAGTGGCCTCATCAGAAGGAAATGGCAAGAAGTTAACAGACCCTTACTAGCCAAGGCTTGCTATAGTAATGGAAACTAACAAAATATCCAATATTAACTAGATGGTGGTTAAGATTAACTTCTACTGAACTCTTAACTAAAACAATAAATAAAAATATAGAAGTTAAAATGTATGCTCTTATAAATACAAGCATGTTTTTGCTCAATAAAAGATCCTATTTTTTCCCACATGATCCCCTTCCTCACAGAAGGATGCCTTACAGGGGTTGTCTAGCCCACATAACCATCTCCCTCAAAACTACTCTTGTCTATAGTCTGCTGAAAGTTTGAGCCCAAAAGCCTATATTGTAACCTTACCACCACTATATCCCTGTTCTGACTATGACTTTGAGATCACAGACCAAACCTAGACCTATCATATCCCTCTCTGAGAAATAGAAGCACTTCTCTGATCTGAATGTTTATGACATTTGTATAAACAACATACAAATTTATATGTTGAAATCTAATCACACAGGTGGTATCACTAAGAGGTGGGGCTTTTAGAAGATTATTAGCACATGAAGGCTCTACCCTCATGAATGGGATTTGTGCCCTTATAAAAGAGGTCCAAGGGAGTTTGTTCACCCCTTCTGCCATGGGAGAACAGATTGAAGACACCATCTATGAGGAACAGATCCTCAGCAGACACTGAATCTGCTAGAGCCAGCTCTGATCTTGAACTTCCCATCCCTCAGAACTGTGAGAAATAAATTTCTATTGTTTATATTACCAAATTACCCAGTCTACAGTATTTTGTCACAGCAGATTGAATGGGCTAAGATAAACACTAAGAAAATGAGGCAGTTAGATGTGTGAAGCTTAAAAGGTCATGTTGACTTAAGACCCAAACCAAGGTAACCATGATGGTTTGTATGTACAATGAGAAGAAGAGACTGATCTGTGGAAAAAAGCAGAGGAAAGCAGTCTGACCAAGAGAAAAGGAGATGAGAGACCACACGTTCTCAAAAGACTGAGAAGGCTTTCTCAGTTCTCAGTAGATTTTCAGTTCTTATGAGCCCAGTTGTATTTTATGTTCCCATTCTTTGCATTTAGTATGGCTATAACTTAAGTGCCCTTTACTGAAGCTGGTCTGAATGGGTCTCTGTTCTGGGCATCCCTCAAACACATAAGGACAAACGCAGTTGCTAATTCTAAAATGTACTCAGGGTGACCTACACTCATCACTTTCTCTCCATCCTGATAGCCAACTTTTTTACTATATTCATTCAGAAACACTTATTGAATATCTGTCAGGCTGAAGTACAGGTCATAAAAAGCTCAAGAAACAACTCACATCCATGTTTGTACTACCAATCCTGCTACCTGATGAGGTCAATTTGAAGCATCACACTCTCTAATCCCCACCTCCTTCATATTTGGTTATTCCCTATCATCAGCGCTTTTTGATCCCCACCAGGACTTGCAATTCATTAATACTACCACATGTTCACTCTCCCTTACCATCTTCATACCTTAGCCAGCTTAAATTCCAACATCCATCCACATGATCCTTCACTCTCATAAAATCCCAACTTCATTGCTCCCCTCTCCTTCTGTGAGAATCTCAACTTCATTGCTCTCCTCTCCTTCATTAGAGAAAACACAAAACTCTAGTTGAATCTACATCTCTCCACCTACTCTGTGCATTTTGTACCCTGCATGATTGATGTGATGGGAAAAAAACAGCATAATGGGTCTCATCCAACATTCCTTAAGACTAACCCATGTGGACCTTAATATTATCTAGTAATTATACTACATTCCTGAGTCCATTCACTCTCCCCTCTCTATTTCATATCTTCTCCCTTCAAACCAAACACTTCCTTCCCCTTGTCCTTATTTTCTGCTGATATTCTTGCTCCTTCTTTCACTGAAAAACCAGAACTAATCACAAGAGACCTTCCAAAGCTCCCCTACTGATAGCTTCTGTCCCCATACATACTGTGGGCCCTATCATTACTACAGATGAAAATAATCTACTTTCCTATCTAAGACCACTTTCTACTCTCACCTTCCTACAGATAATGCTCCAGCAATTCTCTTCTTTTCTTCCTTCCTTAGTGATTTTTCCCTTTCTTCTTAATTGTAAGAGTATAAAAATATACTGCCATTTCTCTCATCTTAAATAAGAAAAAAAAAACTGCTTTCCCTTGATCTCACCTCTGCCAATAGGCACCGAATTTCTGCATTCTCCTTTATACTTCTTTAAAACAGTTCTCTATACTTGTCTAATTTCTCTCCCCTCATTCTCTTTTGAACTGACCACACTAAAATAGCAGGTGTCAAGCTAAGCACTGACCTTCACATTGCTAAGTTCAATATCAATTTTAAGACCTCATCTTACTTGATTTATAAATAGAATTTGACACAGGCGATGACTACTCTACTCCTTAAAACACTCTCTTCAGTCAATTTCCAGCACATCTCAGTCTCCTGATTTTTTGTCTTCCTCACTTACTGCTCCTTTTCAGCCTCATTGCTAGTTTCTCCTCCTTTCCCTGACATCTAAATACTCGAAGTCTTCCTTCTCAGATTTCTCTCTCTCCTATGACCATATCATATAGCCCTGTGTGCAGATTTTTACTATCTCTACCTAGATGTCTAACAAACATAGCATATTTTATATAGTAGTGCCCCTTATCTGAAGGGGATACTCTCCAAGACCTCCAGGGGATGCCTGATACCACATATAGTACCAAACCCTATATACTGTGTTTTTTTCCTATACACACATACCTATTGTAAAGTTTAATTTGTAAATTAAACATAAGAGACTAACAACAATAATAATAAAATGGAACAATTATAACAATATGCCAATATTAGGGACCATTATTAAGTAAAACAAGGGTTACTTGAAAACAAACACTATGATACTGCAACTATCAATCTGATAACTAGACATATTAAGTAACTAAAATGGTAAGAACCATCTGCAGCATAGCTACAATGGACAAAGGGATAATTCACATCCTGGGTGGGACAAAGAGGAATGGGGCAAGCTTTCATCACACTACTAAGAAAGGTGAGCAATTTAAAAGTCATTTGTAGTTTATTTCTAGAATTTTCTATTTACTATTTTTTTGTCCACAATTCAACTCAAAAGGCAAAAACACAGATAAAGGAGTGCTATTGTATGTCTTAAGCTAAATTAGTGATCATACCCATCAAATCTGTTCTTCCCATAGGTTTCCCCATTTTTTTTTTTAAACAAGTGAACAGTTTAGTAAGAATTAAAGAAAGGTATGATGTGATACAGTACAAGCAAGATACTCAAGATAGGTATAATAGTACTACTCACACAAAAACTTAAATTTCACCTCAAAAAAAAAAAATCACAAGACAAAAGAGAAAGCAATTTCACTGTTATAAGATAAAATATTTCATGCAAAGTATTATCTCTGCCCCCCCAAATCCCAACCTCCCAACAAACAAAAAGCTATCTGGGAATACTTCTATACTAACATATTAACCACAGTATAATCATTCATAGGAAAACAGTAATTAAGCAATGAATTGAATTAAATAACAAAGTTCAAACCGTCATAAACTCATAGACC
>CAUYRH010029496.1:0-16650 GCA_963574655.1 Perodicticus potto
CAGGCGCCCGCCACAACGCCCGGCCATTTTTTGGTTGCAGCCGTCATTGTTGTTTGGCGGGCCCGGGGCTGGATTCGAACCCGCCAGCTCAGGTGTACGTGGCTGGCGCCTTAGCCCGTTGAGCCACAGGCGCCGAGCCAATTGGTTTGTTTCTTAACAGCCAATTCTTGTTTTATGAATGTGATAGCCTCTCTAATTGTTCTCTGGATATTAATTGTAATTAATTTTCAGTCATCTTCTATTCGGTACTCTGAATAATTTTAATGTAAGCCTTATGTGATTCATTTATTTCAAGGCATCCATCCAAAGAAATCTAGGTCAGCTGCTAAAATTCATGACAAGTAATTTGCGGCTCTATTTTGTCTCTTGAGAAGAGCCAAAGAGGAAATGCATTTTTAATGCCTGCCTAACATCTTAAATATTCTTTCTTCCCAATACACTACATTGCTGGCAATAGAGCTCTGAAAATCTTCTCCACTAGCCTTTTCCAACCCTCTGCACGTGTCCTCTAATATCTGGTCCATACAGCTTCATTTTTTCCCTCTTCACCTAACTTCTTCCAACTTGGAATATCCAGGTTATTTACTTAAAAAAAAATACTCTTCCCATGGATTCTCCTGTGGATTCTCCACAACAAAGGAAACCCAGGAGCTGTAACATGAAGAATCTTTCTCCCTTAGAAACCGAATACAGTCAGGGAAGGTTGTGAATATTCATATTACAAAATTTTTGTCCCTGTTACACTTTTCCCAAGGAAGTCTTTGAAAGTCTCTCTAACTCGCTTGAGCCCAGGAATTGGAGGTTGCTGTGAGCTGTGATGCTACAGCACTCTATCCAGGGTGACAGCTTGAGGCTCTGTCTCAAACAAACAAACAACAAAAAAGAAAGTCTCTCTAAATAGAATCCTGGTGTTTGATGGTGGTGCCAGAGACTACTTCTCCTGTTGTTCTACCTCAATCAGTTCCACCGCTCTCCTCCTTTTGGGGTGGGGTTAATTACTTTGTTGGCATCCTGAAGTCCCTGCCATGCTGAACCTGACCGAATGCATCATGATTTCTTCTCAAAAAGTTCAGAGCCAGGGAGCGGTAGACACACCGCAGTCTCTGTTCTGTGTAATGTAAAAATGAGGGTGTGCGGTCACCAAGTAATCATCTTCATGTTTGCAGGCTGCTGCTGGATGACCTTCTTGACCTTGATCACCTTGACCAACTTGAAGCAAACCCAGAGCACTTAGAACCTCCCAATGTTTGGAGGTAGCACTTTAGTTTTCATCTGCCATTTGTCTGGTTTCCAAAATGCCAGGGTATGAGTGGCCAAAAATCAGTGCCATTCCCCTTCCAACTCCTCCTGCCCATCTGAAATCAAATTAGTGGGTGCGGTCTTCCAGGTTTCAGAACTTGGTTTCTCAGATCACTGGGATCTTGCTCATCTTGGGGCCAGTTCGTATTTTGAATCATTTCTCTCCCTTAAATTTCCACCAGGCTCCTCCACGTGAGCTTTATTATTTAATCTTGCTTTTGGAGAACAGATAGAGTAAAGGTTTCCTCTTCCTCAGATTAGCTGCACCAACAGTGAGAATTCTGAAGCTCATGATGAAGTTCAAGAAGAAAGTACATCTTGACTATAAATTAGGATTACAGGCCCTTAATCTAGACCAGAGGTGCTCAGTTCTAGCTGCATATGAGGTTCACATGCGATCATCCTGTGCGGGACTTAGGCCAGGCCCGCTGAACATGAATCTCTGAGGGAGGGGGCCAAGCATCAGTATAAAAAGCTGCCCAGGTGACTCTGTCTATCCAAGGTCGAGAACCACTGCTCCTGGTGCTTCTGGCTTCTTTCCCCTTAGAAACCTGCTGTGATAGTTGCTGCAGTCTGAAGAAGTAGGGAATGCCCTTTTCTCCTCCTCACCAACATGCTCTAATGAATTGGGCCTACGAATTGCAGCAGATGGCATTCTGTTCTTCTCTCTAGGGCTGTGAGGCAACCCTAAAAAACAAAAACAAAAAGCCATTTTGCTGATCTAAAGTTCATGTATGGGAACAACTTAATTGATGACTTGGGCTTCTATTTGTTGACCATTCGCATTTCTGATCCCAGATCGAAGTCCTTTGATCTGGTACCTTAAGAAATATTTCTCTTGGTTTTTGGTAAGCCTATATTGGTTTTACTGGAGTATAATGGTTTTATTTGTTTTTTGGTAAGCCTATATTGTCACAAACCTCACCGAGGCTACGAAGTCCTAGGGAGTTGATGGCACTAGTGGAGCTTAGGAAGGCTCTGAGTGAATGCAAACATGTTGGTCACAGATCCCCTATCCCCATCCAGGGACAACTTCAATTTCTTAAGAAACTGGACATGTATGGAGGTCAAGTTTTAAAGGACGCCTAATTTACAACTTTGTCTTTTCTCAATTTGGCAGACTTACATGGTATCATGAGTGTCTGGTTTTTGTCTCTGGCATATACACTTCTAACAGCATGTTTTCCCCAGATTTAACACTCTGACTTCAGGCTTCATGATGTCCTGCTCTTGAACTATCTCAGGTTAATGTCAGGTCTGTCATGGCTTGGACCTAGGCAACTCTTGTTCTTTGATATCATTGCTCTGCTAGTCTGACGTTCACGGTGAAAATGTTTCCTGGTTCAGATTTAGCATGAAAGTTTTAATCTGAAGTCCAACCAAATATCACATCTTAAAACCCTGAGATGGCTAATAGTCCCTGTATAATTTAGGCCCTGTGTCCCTTGTTTTGTTGGGGGAATGGACAGGACGGTGAGTAACTATCACATGCGTGGCCAATTCTTCTCTTTGTCTTGTACTTGGGAATAGCAAAGTTTTGCAGGTGATTGAAGAGGTAAAATGTATAGCACACCCACAGACAAACACACAAAGTCTATACTTTACTTAATAATCTACGCCATACGGAGTCTGAAGATGTGGGAAGGTTGTCCCTCACCTTGAGCCGTTTCCCTTCCACTTTCCCCTCTTCCCTATATTCCTTGGTCTTTTTTATTACCTTTGACTCCCCCTCCATGTTCCTGTCTCGTCTTCTGTCATGGGCTGTCAGTTACATTATACTCCATCTACTTCCCCTCTTCTTGGATGGGGGAGAAAGCGCTAGGTCCTGAAGGTAGAAGTGGGCAGTGGGTGCTTGGCCTGTGTGTGAAATAGTTGCAAAGCAATCAGACATTTTATGTATTTTGAACCTAGTCATGCTGAGAGTTCATGTCCCTTTTTCAGTTATGTAATACCTCTTTATTTTAGATTTTTAGACACAGGAGTCTTGCTATGTTGCCCAGGTTGGGCTTGAATGCCTGGGCCCACATAACACTGCTGACTCAGCCTCCTGAGTTGCTGGGACTACTGGCACAAGCCACTGCACCCAGCCTAATACTTTTTTTTTTTTTTTAAAAGTATCTCCTGTTATCTCAGCCTTGAGATGCGGCAGGCTCCTCAAACTGGTGTGGAAAGAAAACACACACACACACACACCCCCATAAATGCCAGAGGAAATGCTGATATTTCTTGTGTTTCTTGACCTTGGTGCCTGCCTTTGATGACAATGGATTGCCTCAGATGTTCTGTGATTTTTGTCTGTGTGCACAAGTTGCTGCTTGAGAAAGAGAGAGGCTCCATATTGGCCACTCGGAAGATTGCTCTCTGGCTCACATTCCTTATATCCAGGGCTTCCAAATTCTTCTAGTTCTCTCTTGGGTTTATTTGGGTCACAAATTTGATCCTACCTTCTGCTTTTCCTTCAAGAGTGCCTCAGAATTGCTGGTTCCCAGTGCTTGGCTTTCTGGTGGTGTTATTCATAAATAATTTAAATTTTTTGTCATTTCAAGAATTTGTAAAAGATTTAGGTGCATGTGATCAGTTTGCAATTTTATCTAAATGTCAGGAGGTCGCCTAGGAAGGGAGTAAGTTCCCCATCATTACAGGTTTTTATGTTTAAGTAGAGAAGAGACGGAGAATATTCATGTATGTGATAGGGAATTACTCTGTTTTTGTTTTTTTTTTTTTTTTTTTTTACAGTTTTTGGGCAGGGCCGGATTTGAACCCGCCACCTCTGGTATTTGGGGCTAGCGCTCTCTACTCCTTTGAGCCACAGGCGCCACCATGACTCTGTGATTTTTAAAAATGTTTTTGACTGTAACCTATAATAAGTACATTTTAAAATATATTTTTTGGGGTGGTGCCGGTAGCTCACTGGATAGGGCGCCGCCCACATACACCGAGGCGGGTTCGAGCCCAGCCGGGGCCAGCTAAACAACAATGATAACTGCAACAAAAAAAATAGCCAGGCATTGTGGTGGGTGCCTGTAGTTGCAGCTACTTGGGAGGCTGAGGCAAGAGAATCGCTTAAGCCCAGGAGTTGGAGGCTGCTGTGATCTGTGATGCCATGGCACACTACTGAGGGTGACATAGTGAAACTCTGCCTCAAAAAAATTTTTTTTGAGGCAGAGTCTCACTCTGTTGCCCAGGCTAGAATGCTGTGGCATCATAGCTCACAGCAACCTCAAACTGCTGGGTTCCACTGATCCTCTGGCCTCAGCCTCCTAAATAGCTGTGACTATAGGAGCCCACCACAACTCTCAGCTAATTTTTCTATTTTTAGTAGAGATGGGGTCTTGCTCTTGCTCAGGGTGGTCTCGAACTCCTGAGCTCAAGGGATTCTCCCGCCTCAGCCTCCCAGGGTGCTAGGCCACCGCACCTGGCCCGAAGAAATACTATTCATACAGAAATTCATTCATGATGCACACATCATATATACATATAACTGAACAAGAGTGTCAATACACAATGTTTGTCCTCTATGTTTTTCTATTGTATGTCATTAAGACATTTATTTATCTAAATATGGCACCCAAAGCAAGGGAAACCAAAGAAAAAAATAGATAAATTGGACTTCATCAAAATTAAAAAAAATATATGTGTCAAACAACACTATCAGGAGAATAAAATGACAACCTTAAAATGGGAGACAATATTTGCAAATCATATATCTGATGAGGGCTTAATGTCCAAAATATAAAAAGAACTCCTAAGGGGCGGCACCAGTGGCTCAGTGAGTAGGGCGCCGGCCCCAAATGCCGAGGGTGGCGGGTTTAAACCCGGCCCCGGCCAAACGGCAACAACAACAACAACAACAACAAAAAGAACTTCTATACTCAACAAACAAACAACCTAATCTTAAAATGGGCCAAGGACTTAAATAGACATTTTCCCAAAGAAGATAGACAAATGGTGAATAAAGGAGCTAAGAAAATTTCACCGCTAAAATATGATTCCTTAGTATAAAGATTATTTTGAATTAAAGGCTATTCATAATCAGGGAACTTTGAAGGAAGACTTTCCTCTATCTACCTAAAATCTTAAAAGGGCTGCTAGACTCCTTATCACATGCTAATAGACCTCGCCCTAAGGTCATTTGAAGCACAATACCTGTCTCTTAGGTTAATTTACTAATCAATCGGTTTCCCTCCATCTACCCATCCCCCCTTAGCAAGCACTTGCTGCACGGACACTTCCCAGTTTCTCTCCCCTTCCCTTCTAAAGGCATCTTTAAAAGCTACTGACTCTCACTGAAACTTGGGGAAATCGTTCTTGTGGTTCCCCCCATGCACATGGTATTTGGAAATAAACCTTTCTCTTATTAATCTACCATAACTGTGAGTTGATCTTTTCAGTGAACCAACCTAGGGGAAATGGGCAAGTTTTCCTGGGTCTCCCCTTCACTAACAAGCACACAAAAAGAAGCTTAACGCCATGAGTCATCAGGGAAATGCAAATAAAAAAACACCACAAGGAGATACCACTTCATACCCACCAGGATGGCTATTATCAAAAAAAAAATGGGAAATAGCAAGTGTTGGGAGGATGTGGAGAAATTGGAACCCTTGTACGTTGTTGGTAGGAATGCAAAATGGTGCAGCTGCTATGGAAAACAGTTTGGCAGTTCTCAAAAAGTTAAACATAGATTTATCATACGATCTGATAGTTCCAATCTTAGGTCTATATCCCAAAGAATTGAAAATAGGAACTAAAGTTCTGGTACATGCTACAACATAAATGAACTTCAAAAACGTTATGCTCACTGAAACAAGCCAGATGTAAGAGGGCAAATAGTATATTATTCCAGTTTTATGAAACATCTAGAATAGGAGAATTCTTAGAGACAGAAAGTAGAATAGAGGTAATCAGAAGCTGGAGGAGGGGACAGGGAATGGGAAGTTACTACCTAACCTGCAGTTTCTGTTTGGGATGGTGAAAAGGTTCTGGAAATAGATAGTGGTTATGGTTAAACTACATTTAAATAGACACCATGCCACTGAATTGTGTACTTAGAAAGGTTAAATAGATACAGTTTATGTTATATGCATTTTGCCACAAGAAAAAATTGTGATATGAAAAATTTACCGAGTATAATCCACTAAGTTGATTTCATGATTAATATGTTACATGCTATACGTCGAAAAGCAATGATAGATGACCCTTAATATTTCCCCCGGCTCTTAATATGTATAATAACCTCGATTTTTCTTTTTATGAGACAAGGTCTTGCTCTGTTGCCCAGGCTAGAGTGTAGTAGCATCAGCATAGCTGATTACAACCTCCAACTCCTGGGCTCAAGTGATCCTTCTGCCTCAGCCTCCCAAGTAGCTGGGACTACAGGTATACACTACCATGCCCAGCTAATTTTTTGATTTTTTTGGCTAGATGGAGTCTTGCTATTTCTTTTTTTTTTGTAGAGACAGAGTCTCACTTTGTCACCTTCGGTAGAGTGCCGTGGCGTCACACAGCTCACAGCAACCTCCAACTCCTGGGTTTAGGCGATTCTCTTGCCTCAGCCTCCCGAGTAGCTGGGACTATAGGCGCCCGCCACAACGCCCGGCTACGGGTCTTGCTATTTCTCAGGCTGGTCTCAAACTCCTGGCCTCAAGTGATTTTCCTGCTTTGGCCTCCCCAAGTGCTAGGATTACAGAACCCATATACTTTAACAGTATGAAAAAAGGTTTAACAGTTAGCAATTGATGCATTATAAATGATATAGACTTTTTATTTATTTATTTATTTATTCTTCTTCTTCTTTTTTTTTTTTTGAGACAGAGTCTCAAGCTGTCACCCTGGGTAGAGTGCTGTGGTGTCTCAGCTCACAGCAACCTCAAACTCCTGGGCTTAAGCGATTCTCTTGCCTCAGCCTCCCAAGTAGATGGGAGTACAGGCGCCCACCACAACACCCGGCTGTTTTTTGGTTGTAATTGTCGTCGTTGTTTGGCAGGCCTGGGCTGGATTCGCACCTGCCAGCTCCAGTGTATGTGGCTGGTGCCCTAGCCACTGAACTACAGGCGCAGAGCCCAGACATTTTTTCTGAAGTGCAGTATTTCTTCCCTCCCCCACCTCCTTTTCCTCCCCTCCCCTCTCCTCTTCTCTCCTCTTTCTTTGAGACAGAGTCTCACTTGGTTGCCCAAGGTAGCATGCCCTGGTGTTACAGCAATCACAAACTAGTGGGCTCAAGAGCTCCTCTTGCCTCATCCTCCTGAGTAGTTGGCACTACAGGTGCCCACACAATGCCCAGCTAGTTTTTCTATTTTTAGTAGAGACAGGGTCTCACTCTTGCTCAGGTTGGTCTCTGAACTCCTAAGCTCAGGCGATCCACCTGCCTTGGCCTCCCAGAATGCTAGGATTACAGGAGTGAGCTGAAGTACAGTATTTCTAAGGCACATGTTATTTTTTTTTATTTTATTTTTTTTTGAGACAGAGCCTCAAGCTGTCACCCTGGATAGAGTGCTGTGGCATCACAGCTCACAGCAACCTCTAATTCCTGGGGTCAAGCGAGTCTCTTGCCTCCGCCTCCCAAGTAGCTGGGACTACAGGCACCCGCCACAACGCCCGGCCATTTTTTGGTTGCCGCCATCAGTGTTGTTTGGCGGGCCCGGGCTGGAGTCACACCCCCCAGCGCCGGGGTAGGGGGTGGGTGCCGTCGCCCATTGAGCCACAGGCGCCGAGCCAGGCACATGTTATTTGAATTTATCAGTTGTGATGCTGACTTGAGGAAATCTTAGTTTATTTATTTATTATTAATTTATTCATTCACTTGTAGAGAAGGAGTCTCGCTCTGCTGGAGTATAGTGGCTACTCATAGATGTGATCACAGAACACTGCAGCCTCAAACTTCTGGGCTCAAGTGATCCTCCTGCCTCAGCCTCCCAAGTAACTGGGACTACAGGCCTGTGCCACTATGCTCTGCTATTTTTTTTTTTTTTCATCCTTTAGAGATGGGGTTTTGTTATGTTGCCTAAGCTGGTCTTGAACCGCTGGTTTTAAGTGATCCTCCTGCCTTGGACTCTTGATTGGCTGGGATTACAGGTGTGAACAACCATACCAGCTGAGGGACCCTTAATTTAAAGAGCGCTCCTAGAAAAACTTAGATCCTGGCTTACATGCAAAACTTAAATGTTATGATGTAATTTACCACCATACATGTCAAAATCCACAACATACAGAAATCACTTAGGATGGTAGCAGAATTGTATTATTGTTCTTTGAAGATTACTCGACAATATGGCATAGTGATAATTCCCTATTAACAAGAATATTTAATAGGTTGCTTATTATCTCTTTATTCCCAGGGTCTGTGATGTCAGATGCTGTTCTTAGGGGTGAGTGCCCTTGCTCATAATGATGGATGCTATCTACTGGACTTACTAATATTCTCTAACATCACCAGCAATTCCCTTTCAGCCCTCTTGTATACTAATATTTCCTTCATTCCTGGGGCATTCGTCCCATCCCACTGGCCCATTTAAACAGAGCATAAATAGAGAACAGAACTTGCATGGAGCTGCAGCAGGCTGCTTCTGAGCTGGATCCTTTTGCATGTGAGCTGCATTGATGACTTGTTTCTAATGAACAGCATACGACAAAAATGACCTTCTGAGATTAGGTTACAAAAGACTGTCTTCTGTCTTGATCCCAAACTCTCTTTTTCTGGTGCCTCTTGCTTGCTTGTTCTGATGAAGCCAGTGGCCATGTTGTCAGGTACCCCATGGAGAGGTCCACGTGGCAAGGAATCAAGAGCAGCCTCTGGCCAACAACCATGGAGAGAATGAGGCCCTCAGAGCCATCAAGGCCCTTAGTCCAACAGCTTGTGAGAAATGGAATCATGTCAATAATCGCGGGAGTAAATTTGGAAGCAGACCCTTCCCCTGTGAAGCCTTCAGATGAGACCAAAGCTCCTCTGGAAGAGACACTGATTCCTGCCCCACAGAACCGTGAGAAAGTAAATGTGTTGTTTTGAGGCATAATTTGTTATGCAGCAGTCGGTATGTAATTCAGGAGCCAAAACTCAATAAATTTGTTGGATTTTCAAAGGGTTTAGAGGTTTCCTCTTTGAATTTGGCATATTAAGCCTCAGTAAAGACTTTCTACAGTGTCTGCCTGTACAACCTCTTAGACCTTGAGTTCTTAGGGGAGTACTCCTGGAAGTTTCTGAGGCCACTCAGTCTGTAGTCCTGCAAACAGGACGTCACGAGAGGCATATCTTTATCATTTACCACCTGAGTGAGCATTTGAGGATTAACTATACTTTCCAGAGTAACATGCATTGTTTATTAATTTTCGGTTGGAGGAGTATAACATGAATACATTCTTCTTGTGAAAATAAGTACATTATAAATAGAGTCCTCTGTCATCCAAGCTAGGTTTCTTTCCTCTCCACCCCTCCCCACTCTCTGTTATGAGTTTGGAGTAAATCCAGACCGAAAAAAACCTAAACAAACATGCATGTGTTTGTTTTTACAAAAACGATGCTCTCCTGCCATATTATTCACTTTTTTCACTCCTTCTTGCTTTTTTCCACTCAACTATCTCACCCAGTTTTGAAATCCCTGTGGGGACATGTGGCTCTAGTTCATTCTTAGCTATAGAATGAAAATACTGCATTTTTTTTTTTTTGGTAGAGACAGAGTCTCACTTTATTGCCTTTGGTGGAGTGCCGTGGAGTCACAGCTCACAGCAACCTCCAGCTCTTGGGTTTAGGCAACTCTCTTCCCTCAGCCTCCCGAGTAGCTGGGACCACAGGCGCCCACCATAACACTCAGCTATTTTTTTTTTTTTTTGGCAGTTTTTTTTGGCCGGGGCTGGGTTTGAACCCGTCACCTCCGGCATATGGGGCCGGCACCCTACTCCTTTGACCACCCTACTCCTTTGACCACCCATCACTCAGCTATTTTTTGATGCAGTTTGGCGGGGGCTGGGTTTGAACCCGCCACCCTCGGTATATGGGGCCGGCCAACTACTCATTGAGCCACAGGCGCCGCCCAAAAACACTGCATTTTGTTTATCTGTTTTCCTACTGATAGCCTTTAGGCTGTTTCCAGATTTTCGTTATTTTACACAATGCTGCAATGAATTTGTTTTTTTTTTTTTTTTGAGACAGAGTCTGACTATTTTACTCTTGGTAGAGTGCTGTGGTGTCACAGCTCACAGCAACCCGAAACACTTGGACTTAAGTGATTCTCTTGCCTCAGCCTCCCAAGTAGCTGGGACTACAGTCGCCTGCCACAATGCTGGCTATTTTTGTTGCAGTTGTCATTGTTGTTTAGCAGGCTGGGGCCAAGTTCGAACCCACCAGCCTCATTGTATGTGGCTGGTGCCCTAACCAGCGTGCTAGGGGCGCGGAGCCTTCTTCTTTTTTTGAGACAGAGTCTCACTTTGTCGCCCTGGGTAGAATGCGGTGGTGTCATAGCTCACAGCAACCTCAAACTCCTGGACTCATGCGATCCTCTTTCCTCCATCTCCCCAGTGACTGGGAATAAGGGCATCTGCCACCATGCTTGGCTAGTTTTTCTATTTTTAGAGACGGGTCTCTCTCTTGCTCAGGCCAGGAGTTCAAACAAACCACTTGCCTTGGCCTCCCAGAGTGCTGAGATTATAAGCGTGAGCCACTGCGCCCGGCCTGAACTACTTGTCTCCGCCAGAGTGTGATTTTCAGGCACCCGCCACAACGCCCTGCTATTTTCTGTTGCGGTTGCCATTGTTGCTTAGCTGGCTCGGGCTGGGTTCGAACCCGCTAGCCTCCGTGTATGTGGCCGGGGCCGGGCTGTGGGCAATGAGCCCAGAGCGATTTTGTAGGGCAGACACTGAGGAAGGGGAGTTGTACGCACAAAATTTAAAGTCTCAGAGACACTGCCAACTTGCTCACCAAAATGGCTGTGCCAATTTACACTTCCTGCAGTAATAAAAGTGCCTGTTTGCCTTAAACCTTGTCAAAAGGTCGTATTTTCCAGTCTGGTAGGTGAAAAATGATTAATTGTTGTAGCAGTTTGCATTCCCTTGGTTATTAGCGATGGTGAAAATCTCTTTTATATTTTTTTATTATTTTTGAATTTTTTGTTGGGGATTCATTGAGGGTACAAGAAACTAGGTTATACTGATTGCATTTGTTTTTTTTTTTTTTTTTTTTGTAGTTTTTGGCCGGGGCCGGGTTTGAACCCACCACCTCCGGCATATGGGGCCGGCGCCCTACTCCTTTGAGCCACAGGCGCCGCCCACACTGATTGCATTTGTTAGGTAAAGACCCTCTTACTTGTGTCTTGCCCCCAAAAGATGTGGCACACACCAAGACTCCAGATGGTGAAAATCTTTTCATGTATCCATTGGGAGGTCCTCTCCATTTGCATCGGGCTCGCGTGAGAGGAGTTTTGTGAGTCTGTGCGTGCGGGAAGGGGGATGGGGGTGGGAGCGTGGGAGGCGGGCAGTGGATTGGAGCCTTGGCGTCAACTATTCGGGGGGCGGGGAGAAAGATGCATATCAGTTCTGAGAACATCAGCTGCCCTTGCTCATGGCCCTGAGAGAGCTTGTGAGAAAATGAGATCACGTAGAGCCTCTCCCTCTGGGGTAAGAAAGGGCCATTGGTTTCAGCAAGGTCACTAATCTTGAGAGAGCCCCGGGGCGGGGTGGGGGTGGGGGTGGGTCACCCAGTACACAAACTGCTTGCCTCTTCACCACACTACCGTGTGAAAGCAAAGATGAGGGGGCTGGGACATAGGCTTGCCTCTGACCAAAGCAAAGTAAGCTGCTGCTGCGCCATGGGGGCAGGGCAGAGGATGGCTGCAACCCGGGGGGCTCCCCTGGGTAAAGGTGAAGGGAAGATCCCTGGATGCCTAAATAGGCAGGAGCAACAAGGGCATGGGGCATCGGGAATTACATTTGAGGATGCCTCACACCTGCAAGGCAAGAGGAATTGCGATTGTAGACAGGGGGAAGCCTCATAACTAGTTGCAAATACAAAGACCATTGCTGATCGAATTTTCTTCCTTGCTCAATGCGTAGGTTTATATACAGGGTGTCCATAAAAGTACGTGTGCAATTTTAAATAGTTTTAAATTTTCTTTCCTTTTTTTTGAGACAGAGTCTCACTTTATCGCCCTGGATAGAGTGCAGTGGCATCACAGCTCACAGCAACCCCCAACTCCTGAGCTTGAGTGATTCTCTTGCCTCAGCCTCCCAAGTAGTTGAGACTACGGGCGCCTGCCACAACGCCCAGCTTTTTGTTGTTGTAGTAGTAGTTGTCATTGTTTGGCAGGCCCGACGCCAGGTTTGAACCCGCCAGCCCCAGTGTGTGTGCCCGGCGCCCTAGCCGCTGAGTTACAGGCGCCGAGCCAGTTTTAATTTCTTTTATTGTTGCAGTTTTTGGCCAGGGCGGGGTTTGAACCCACCACTTTCGGTAAATGGGGCCGGCACCCTACTTCTTGAGCCACAGGCACCGCCCCAGTGGTTTTTTTTTTTTTTTTTTTTTTTGGAGAGACAGAGTCTCCCTTTATCGCCCTCTAGAGTACCGTGGTATCACACAGCTCCCAGCAACCTCCAACTCCTGGGCTTAGGCGATTCTCTTGCTTCAGCCTCCCGAGTAGCTGGGACTTTCTTTTTTTTTGAGACAGAGCCTCAAGTGTCACACTGGGTAGAGTGCTGTGGCATCACACAGCTCACAGCAACCTCCAACTCCTGGGCCTAGGCGATTCTCTTGCCTCAGCCTCCCGAGTAGCTGGGACTTCAGGTGGCCGCCACAACGCCCGGCTAGTTTTCTGTTTTTTTTCTGCAGTTCGGCCGAGGCCAGGTGTGAACCCGCTACCTTCACACCTGGGGGTATATGGGGTCGGTGCCCTACTCGCTGAGCCACAGGCGCCGCCCACCGCCCCAGTTTTAAATTTTCAGTTTGAAATAGTTTTACATTTTCAATCACACATGAACTTTTACGGACACCCTGTATTTTAAACTGTTTCCATCTGTTTGGCCCTTTCTTCTCAATATAGATGAAGATGTGATTGTGATGGAATTAGAAGAGGCGTGGGTCTACTCCAAAGGTCTTTATCTTGGAGTTGGATACAGAAACTGAGACTTTGGTGCACATTGTGAGGGCGTACAACTTGCCCCCTGTGAGGGACTCTTCTGCAAATGGAACTTTACCCTGGAATGAAAACAATGTAACCTAAAAATTGTACGCTCATAGTAACTTGATTTAATTAAAACAAAAACAAAAACAAACAAACAAACAAAAGGCTCGGCGCCTGTGGCTCAAGCGGCTAAGGCACTAGCCACGTACACCTGACCTAGCAGGTTCGAATCCAGCCTGGGCCCACCAAACAACAATGCCGGCTGCAACCCCAAAATGGCCAGGCGTTGTGGCGGGCGCCTGTACTCTCAGCTACTTGGGAGGCGGAGGCAGGAGACTCGCTTGAGCCCAGAAGGTTGCTGTGAGCTGTGATGCCACAGCACTCTACCCAGGGTGACAGCTTGAGGCTCTGACTCAAAAAAAAAAAAGGAAAGAAAAAGAAAAAAAAGAAAGAAAGAAATAAAAAGAACCTGGAGACCCCTTAGCTCAGTGGGTAGGGCGTCGGCCATATACACTGAGGCTAGCGGGTTGGAACCTGGCCCTGGCCGGCTAAACAACACTGACAACTGCAGCAAAAAATAGCCGGGTGTTGTGACGGG
Organism: Perodicticus potto; assembly: GCA_963574655.1. Classification (NCBI taxonomy): domain Eukaryota; kingdom Metazoa; phylum Chordata; class Mammalia; order Primates; family Lorisidae; genus Perodicticus; species Perodicticus potto. The sequence goes on from CAUYRH010029496.1 coordinate 13,996, forward strand.
CACCTGTAGGCCTAGCTACTTGGGAGGCTGAGGCAAGAGAATCACTTAAGCTCAAGAGTTTGAGGTTGCTGTGAGCTGTGATGCGACAGCACTCTACTGAGGGTGATATAGTGAGACTCTGTCTCAAAAAAAAAGAAAGAAAGAAAAGAAAAGAAACTGATACTTTGATGTATCTTTCTTTGGGAAGTGGAATCACATTTGTTTAGGCAACAGAATTTTTGGAAGTGTACGAACGGGAAGATAAGTCCCAAGGGTGGACTGTTTTGTTAGGGGTAGGAGGTATCACCCAACATTCACTCATCCTTCCTGACAGCCCACATAGTTACCTCTGGGCAATTCCCTAGGTGAATACAGTCTTGGTGGAATGATAGATAAATCCAGAGTCTGGCAGAACTCCCGCTACAGAAAGTAAAGTGGCCCCCGAAGGCACTATCTGCCAGATTCTTCTTCTAATCTCTGAGTGGAGCCAAGGTGCCTGCATATTGCCTAAAGTATGTGAGGGTGACTCACTCTTCTGGAACTTTTAATCCTTTAATCCTAAACAGAGTGAAGCAAGTCTATTCATTCCAGAGGAAGTGCTGGGAAACACTGTCAAGCTACCCCAGCTTGCAGAGATTCTCCGGAACTCTCTGATTCTATTTGGTTCCATTGGATGAATATGCTCCAGTTTATTTTTCTCTATCGGTATCTGGGGTGATCTCAAATTCTGCTGCTAAGAACATTCTTGCACATGTTCACACATTTCTCTTGGTCACATACCCGGGAGAAAAATATGCTGGATTGTAGTTGTAATTGCGATTACAATACACATTTTTTATTTATTAAGGTCTAATGTTAATTGGCATTTTTGCTTACATCCCAAACAATGCAGGGATGCTAGAACATTCCTTTTATTATTATTATTATTTTTTTTTGAGACAGAGCTTCAAGCTGTCACCCTGGATAGAGTGCTGTGGCATCACAGCTCACAGCAACCTCCCATTCCTGGGCTCAAGCGAGTGTCCTGCCTCCGCCTCCCAAGAAGCTGGGACTACAGGCGCCTGCCACAACGCCTGGCCATTTTTTGGTTGCAGCCGTCATTGTTGTCTGGCGGGCCCGGGCTGGATTGGAACCCGTCAGCTAAGGTGTTCGTGGCTGGCGCCTTAGCCCGTTGAGCCACAGGCGCGGAGCCAAAACATTCCTTTTATACCCTCTCCTGACCTATGTGCCATTGGAGTCATGTCTATTCTGCCTCACAAGACATTATTATTATTATGATTTGAGACAAATTCTGTTGCCCTGGGTAGAGGGCCGTGGCATCATAGCTCATAGCAACCTCAAACTCTTGAGCTCAAGCAATCCTCTCGCCTCAGCTTCCCCAGTAACTGGGACTATGGGTGCCCACCACAACACTGGGCTCTTTTTAGAGATTGGGTTTTGCTCTAGTTCAGGCTGGTCTCAAATTCCTGAGCTCAAGCAATCCACCAGTGTTGGCCTCCCAGAGTGTTAGGATTACAGGAGTGAGCACCCCGCTGGGCCCACATTATTATTATTGTACGGTACCTCAGTGTTAATTTAGAACTGCCCACATATTTACAGTTTCATTTGCCTTTCATTTCTACTTGCAAATACAAACTTTTGTCTGGGATCATTTTCTTATGCCTGAATGACACCTTTTAGTATTTCCTTAAAGGGAATTTTACTGGTGATGAATTCCATCAGTCTTTTGCCTGAAAATATTTTTATTTTACCTTCATTTTTGAAGGATGTTTTTTATCAACCGTATAATTTGGGATGCGCAGTTATTTTCTCCCAACACTTTGAGGATATTGTTTTGTTTTCTTCTGACTTGTTCCGTTGGCAAATTAGCTATCAGTCTTACCGCTCCTTTGAAGGCAATGGCCTTTTTGTGTATCTTCTGTAAAGATTTCTTTCTTTTTCCTTTGTTTTCAGCAGTTTGACTATGATGTGCCTAGGTGTGATTTTATTTGTTTTTATTATGCTTCAGATTAATAGTGATTCTTCAACATATGGCTATGGACTTCACTCAGTTCCTTCTGGAACTCTGATTACCCTTTTGTTGGATCTGGTCATTGGAACCCATGTTTCTTACGCTGTTTCCTGTACTTTCTTTCATTTTTTTGTCTTCTGTACTTGGTCGTGGATTATTTCTCCCTGGCCTTTCATAACACTTCACTAATTATCTCTTTAGCTGAGTATAATGTGCTGTTAAACCCATCCAATGAAGTTATTAATTTCAAGTGCTATAGTTTTTGTTCTAGAGTCCCATTTATTTCTTTTCAGTTTCTGATTTTTTTTTACTGAAATTTAAAATCTTTTCTTTTAATTCTTTGAACATATTAGCCATAGTTATTTTTAAATTGGGATCTAATAACTTCATTGTCTGGCTCTCCTGTGGTTCTGCTTCTTTTTTTTTTGAGACAGAGCCTCAAGCTGTCACCCTGGATAGGGTGCCGTGGCATCACAGCTCACAGCAACCTCCAATTCCGGGGTTCAAGCGAGTCTCCTGCCTCCGCCTCCCAAGTAGCTGGGACCACAGGCGCCCACCACAACGCCCGGCCATTTTTTTGGTTGCAGCCTTCATTGTTGTTTGGCGGGCCTGGGCTGGATTCGAACCCGCTAGCTCAGGTTTACGTGGCTGGCACCCTAGCCCAT
>CAUYRH010029498.1:0-13621 GCA_963574655.1 Perodicticus potto
CAAGTAGCTGGGACTGCAGGCGCCCGCCACAACGCCCAGCCATTTTTTGGTTGCAGCCGTCATTGTTGTTTGGCAGGCCCGGGCTGGATTCGAACCCGCCAGCTCAGGTGTACATGGCTGGCGCCTTAGCCCGTTGAGCCATAGGCGCCGAGCCATAAGAAATATACTTTATACATAAAGACACATATAGACTGACAGTAAAGATGTCGAAAAACATATTTCATACAAAAGGAAACCAAAAGTGAGCAATGGTTAACTTACATAAAACAGACTTTAAATAAAAAACAGTTAACAAACAAAGACAAAGAAAATCATTATATAATGATAAAGGGATAAATCCAGCAATAGGATTTAACTATCCTAAACATATATGCACCAAACATCAGGACACCCAGATTCAAATTCAAATTCAATACAAAATAGGTATTACTAGACATAAAGAAAGAGACAAACAGTAACACAATAATAACAAGGGCCTTCCACGCCCTACTCACAGCACTAGATAGATCATCAAGATAGAAAATAAATAAACATTGGACTTAAATCTGACTTTAGACCAAATGGGCTTAGCATACATTTAAAGAACACTTCACCCCCAACTTATAGAATATACATTCTTTTCATCAGCACAAGGAACATTCTCCAAGACAGACTACATTTTAGGACACAATACAAATCTTAACAAATTTTTAAATACAGAAATCATATCAAATATAATGGAATAAGATAGAAATTAGTATGATGAAGAACTTCGGAAACTACACAAATACATGGAAATTAAACAAAATGCTCCTGAAGGATCACTGGGTCTATGAAAATCAAAAAATGGAAATGAAAAATAAATATGAAATGCATGAAAATGAAAACACAACATACAAAAAACTGTGTGCTACAGAAAAAGCAATGCTAAGAGAGATGTGTATACTATTCAATAGCTACACCAAAAGAGCAGAAAGATCACAAATTACCACCCTAGCATCACATCTCAAGGAACTAGAAAAACAAGAACAAACTGAAACCAAACCTAGCCGATGAAAAGAAATAATAAAGTTCAGAGCAAAACTACCTGAAATAGAGACAACTCCCTCCCACAAAGGATCAACAAAACAAAAGGTTAGTTTATCAAAAAGATAAGCAAAATTGCTAAACCATTAACCAATGTAATCAAGAAAAAAAGGTCCAAATAAATACAATCAGAAATGAGAAAGGCGACATCACCACTGATATTACAGAAACAGAAAAGATCGGCTCAGCATCTATAGCTCAGTGGTTAGGGTGCTGGCCACATATACTGGGCCTGGTGGGTTCAAACCCGGCCTGGGCCTGCTAAACAACAATGACAACAACAAAAAAAGTAGCTGGGTGTTGTGGCGGGCGCCCCTAGTCCCAGCCTATTTGGGAGGCTGAGGCAAGAGAATTGCTTAAGCCCAGGAGTTTCAGGTTGTTGTGAGCTATGATGCCATTGCACTCTACTGAGGGAGACATTGTGAGACTCTGCGTCAAAAAAAAAAAAAAAAATCAGAGATTATTACAAACAACTATATGCTCACAAACTAGAAAACCTGGAGGAAATGGATGAATTCTTGAAAGCATACAACTTCCTGAGATTGAACCAGGAAGAGAAAGAAATCCTGAATAGACCAATAATGAGTAGTGATACTGAATAATAAAACATCTCCCCCCGAAATAATAGCTTAGGACCTGATGGAGTCATAGTTGATTTCTACCAGATGTACAAAGAAGACCTAGTGCCAAATCTACTGAAACTGTTCCAAAAGACAGAGAAGGAGGGAATCCCTTTTAACCCATTCTGCGAAGCCAGTATCACCCTGATAGCAAAGCCAGGAAAGAATGCAACAAAAAAAGAAAGGTCCAGACCGATATCTCTGATGAATATAGACGAAAAAATCCTCAACAAAATACTAGGGAACGGAACCCAACAGCATATCAAATGAATAATTCACCACAATCAAGTTGGTTTCATCCCAGGAATGTAGCAATGGTTCAACATATGCAAGTCAAATGTGATTCATCACAAGAACATAATTAAAAACAAAAAGCATATGATCGTCTGAATAGATGTGGAAAAAGCATTCGATAAAATCTAGCATCTCTTCATGATAAAAATCTTCAAAAAACTTGGTACAAAGGAATACACCTCTTATTTTTATTTTAGACGGAGCCTCAAGCTGTCACCCTGGGTAGAGTGCCATGGCATCACAGCTCACAGCACCTCCAACTCCTGGGCTCCAGCGATTCTCCTGCCTCTGCCTCCCAAGTAGCTGGGACTACAGGTGCCTGCCACAACGTCCGGCTATTTTTTTGTTGTAGCCGTCATTGTTGTTTGGCGGGCCCGGGCTGGATTCAAACCCGGCAGCTCAGCTGTATGTGGAATACACCTCTTAATAACAGTCATATATAATAAACCCACTGTCAACATCATACTGAATGGAGAAAAGTTGAAAATATTTCCCCTAAGAACTGGAACAAGATAAGGACGCCCACTTTCACCATTTCCATTCAACACAGTACTAGAAATCCAAGTCAGAGCAATCAGGCAAGAAAAAGAAATAAAGGGCATTCATATTGGTAAAAAGGAAGTTAAGTTATTTCCATATGCTGATGATAAGATCTTATGCCTAGAAAACCCTCAGGACTCCTCCAAAAGATTTCTACATTTGGTAAATGAATTCAGCAAAGTCTCAGGTTATAAACTCAATGTATAAAACTAGGTGTGGAGGCTCATGCCTATAATCCTGGCACTCTGGGAGGCTGAGGTTAAGAGGATTGCTTAAGCTAGGGAGTTTGAGACCAGCCCGAGGAAGAGTGCGACCCCCAACTCTACTAAAAATAGAAAAATTAGCCAAGTGTGGTGGTGGGTGCCTGTAGTCCCAGCTACTTGGGAGGCTGAGGCAAAAGGATCACCTGACTCCAGCAGTTTGAGATTGCTGTATACTAGGCTGACACCACTTACTCTAGCCTAGGCATCAGTGAGACCCTGTCTCAAAAAAAAAAAGAGAGACGGCTATTATTAAAAAGTCAAAACACAATAGATTGGGGTGAGTATCGTGAAAAGGAAACAAACATTACTGGTGAGAAGGTAAATTAGTACAATCTCCATGGAGATCAGTATGGAGATTTCTCAAAGAACTAAATGTAGATCTACCATTTGATCCTGTAATTCCACAAGTGGTTATCTACGCAGATGAACAGAAATCATCATATCAAAAAGATACCCACACTAATATATTTATTTCAGGGCAATTCACAATTGCAAAGATATGGAATCAAACTAGTGCCCATCAACTGACAAGTGGATAAAGAAAATGTGGTACATGTATACCAAAGAATACTACCACTGAGCCATGAAAAAGAATGAAATGATGTCTTTTGCAGCAACTTGGATGGAACTAGAGACCACTATCATAAGTGAAGTATCTCAGGAACGGAAAATAAATGCTTTATGTTCTCACATATAAGTGTAAGCCAAACTGTGGTTACACAAGGGCATACAGAATGCCATAATGAACACTGGAGACTCATATGGGAGGAGAGGGCAGGGGGAAGTGAGGATGAATAATTACCAATTGGGTCCAATGTATATAGTACTTGGGTGTTGGGTACACCAAAACCCTGGACTCCACCACTACCTGATACATATGTATAAAGAAATTCAACTTGTAACCCTTACATCCATTAAAATAAAAAAAAATTTTCTAACTGCTAAAATAGGTAAATAAATAACATAGCCTAAGAATCATTGCTTTTTATTTTTTTATTTTATTTTATTTTTTTTTGTAGAGACAGAGTCTCACTTTGTCACCCTCGGTAGAGTGCCGTGGCGTCACACAGCTCACAGCACCCTCCAGCTCTTGGGCTTAGGCGATTCTCTTGCGAATCATTGCTTTTTAAAATATTCATGAAGGCTGGGTATGGTAGCTCATGCCTGTAATCTTAGCACTCTGGGAGGCTGAGGTGGGAGGACTCTTTGAGCTCAGGAGTGCAAGACCCTGTCCCTAAAAAATAAAACAAATTAACTGGATGTTGTGGTGGGCACCTATATTCCCAGCTACTCAGAAGGCTGAGGCAGGAGGATTGCTTGAAACCAGGAGTCTGAGGTTGTTGTGAGCCAGGCTGATGGCAAGGCACTCTAGCTTGGGGCAAAAGAGTAAGACTCTGGGGGCGCCTGTGGCTCAAGGGGTAGGGTGCCAGCCCCATATACTGGAGGTGGTGGGTTCAAACTCGACTCCAGCCAAAAATTACAACAACAACAACAACAAAAAAAATTTTTTTTAAGACAGAGTTTCAAGCTGTTGCCCTGGGTAGAGTGCTTTGAGTCATAACTCACAGCAACTTCCAAGCAATCCACTTGCCTCAGCCTCCTAGAGTGCTATGATTACAGGTGTGAGCCACCGTGCCTGGCCCTGAAAAAATGTTTTTAAAAGAATGTGAGTACAGTTATTAGATAAAAGTTTTTGTGTCTATCATTTTATATGACTTTCTACATTAACAATTGGTTTTTCAAGTTTAAAATGCTTATTTTTTTTATATATTTTCTATTTTCACTTACATTTGTTAGCTTATTTCGTATGATTTATAAGTAGCTACATGTGACAAAACCTATTGACACTTAACAAAGCCAATGGGCTAATATTCTCTTAGATATTATGATTTTTTTATGGAATTATTATAAAAATTACAAATAAGAAATAAGACAGAAAGAAACAAAGATTTGAGTAGTAATATAAACAATTAGTAGCCCCTAGAACCAAGTACACTATCTAACATATAACAGATGATTAATACATTTCTTTTGAATGAATGAAAAACAGGATATCTTTAAAGTCATAGTAGGTTTTGAAGCTGACTGTCAAGTTGACATGATATAGCAAAACAGTCACAGAAAAAAATGAAATAAAACCGCACAAGTGATTTAAAAAAGGAAAGAACAACTAACCGAGGAAGGCTGTCACGCGGCTTGTGCTTTCTGCAGTGTTCATTTCAAGGACAAAGTCAGCATGTGTGTCATAGCCAAGTAGTTTGGCTACTTTGGCTCTCAGCGGGAGCAACTGTTGCAGAATGATGGTATTTTCCTAGTAACAAATAACAAACAACAACAAAAACAAAACTTAATCATTAATTTGACCCAAAGTACTAAAAGGAAGAGTTATTATATGTATTTTTATGTTCATAAAATTGTCAAAGTTAACTATCTGGTTAACTTCTGGTTCCATTTCAGTATTAGGGACCTTTGCTTTTGATTCATGAGCGAATATTTTTTCTGAAATAATTTATGACTTTTTAAATCTCTGAAGATAGTATATATCTATGAAGTCTCAGTAAAATTTGAGGTACTAAAAACTTAGAGTACAAATATATTCTTAAGGACGACAGTGACTCCACATTTATTCTCACTGGTAGAAATGCACCAAATATTGGTGCTTAATTTTTGGTGGAAATTTTTATTGTGGTAAAATACACATAACATAAAATTTACCATTTAAACTTCACATTCATTTGTATGATTACTATAAAAACAAAACCAGACGGTGTATTGGTGAGGATGTGGAGAAACTGGAAACACTGTGATTTGCTGATGGAAATGTAAAATGGGGCAGATGCTGTAGAAAAGAGTTCCTTAAAAACATTAAACATAGAAATACAGACTGATCCAACAATTCAGCTTCTCAGTGTATACCTAAAAGTACTGAAACCAGTCACTGGCGGATGTATCTGGGTACATGGTGTTCACAGAAGCATTATTTACAACAGCGCAAAGATGGAAGCAATCCAAGAGCTCATCGACAGATGAATTGATAAACACAATGTAATACACATATGAAATGGAATATAATTCAGCCTCAAAAAGGAATGAAGGCTGGGGGTGGTGGCTAATACTTATAATCCTAACACTCTGGGAGGATGAGGTGAGAGGATTACTTGAGGCTAGGAGTTTGAGGTTTCAGTGAGCTATGATGATGCTACTGCACTCTAGCCTGGGCAACAAAGCAAGACCCCTCTCTCTCTCAAAAAAAAAAAAAAAAAAAAATTGACACATGCCATAACATGGATGAATCTTTAAGATATTATACTAAATAAAATATGTCAGACACAAAAAAGACAGGATGATTCCACTTGTAAGAGGTTCCTAAATAGTCAAACTCAAAGAGACAGAAAGTAGAATGGTAGTTGCCTGGGGCTGGTGAATGGAAGGAATGCAGAGCTAGTGTTTAATGGGAAGACAAAAAAGCTCTGGAGATGGATGGTGGTTAGAGTTACACAGCAATGTGAATATATTCAAAGTGTGAATATACTTAATACCACATGCTGTGGCTTGAATGTTTCTACACATTCAAATGTTGAACTCTAATTCTTACAGTGACAATATTAAGAGGTAGGGCCTTTAGGAAGTAAGTCATGAGGGCAGAGGCAGAGCACTCATGAATACATGAGTGCCCTTTAAAATGGCTTAGCCTAAACCCTGATGTACACTGAGACTGACACCAAGAATAGGGTGCTGCTATAACAAAGAACAAAAAGTAGATGGGAATGGAAGGTGAGGACAGACACTGCAGGCTGGGAAGATGGTGATCCTATTACACTACGAATAACATTAGCGAAAACTATTGCTTGCCATAACTTAGAAGGTGGGCTATGTACTTACGGTATCTTAGCTTTCTAGAGGAAATGTTTGGGAAAACTAATATCCTGGTGTGTCTTTGTTGGCATTTCTTGCTTTTAGAAAGACTATAGGAGAGAGATAATCTCGGGTGAGAATTGGCCAATTTGCAAAGATGGAAGGAAAATCATTCTGCTAAGGGGTCAGCCTTTGCTCCATAATCTAGGGTTTAAGAGGGTTGAAAAAACAATTGCTCTGTCCTCCTAATATAGGAAAAAAGACTGTCAGTCAGAGTTACTGAACTGCAGAGATTAATTTGAGAATGCTGTCTTCATCCTTATGCCTACTGTTTCATAGAGTCCATTAAGATAAGGAAGAGGAGAATGGACAAAATATAGAAGCCAGTATACATGATTTGGAGGTTTACAAACTATGACCTAAAGTAATAATTGGGTGTAGTCACTTTAAAATGCACCTGGTTGGAAGTAAACAGGTAAGAAATCTAAGATTTTGAGGGATCTTTATAAGTCTGGCCTACAAAAGTCTGTGATTATTTGAACCCTAAAGCAACCCTCCGGCTTCAAACTGGCATCAGTGGGAATCTATACCAGCAGTACCCAAGACACGGTCATGGAGGAAAACAGAAAATTAAAAAACTTCCTGCAGGCAAAACCAGAAGCTCTAGAGTACAACTGATAAAGGAATTCTCGTCAGAAAGCAGACCTAAGTAAGTCCAACGGACTAACCAAGAAACTTCACCATAGTTAGAAATCCTCGCAATTCCTGCCAAACAGTTTTTGAAAATTGCTATGGGTTTACTCTGCTTCCTATTCTTTCCTTCTGTAAAATGGGAGTTTTTAGTGTGGTTATTCTGTTCTTATCCCATAATGATGTGTGTTAAGAGGTGAGGGGCTGATAACTTGCCTTTCCTTTCACAGGTTGCTAGATCATGAGAAGCTGCAACTGGGGTGAACCTTGTATCACTCAGAGATCCTAGCCTTTGTGCTCAAGGCAATAATTGATTGGGAATTGACAAATGGTAAGTAGGTCCTACGTGGGGGAAAAAGGGTGTTTGTTCATGATTACTTCTATAGCTAGAGAGGCAGGGTTCAGTGGAATTGGCTAGTTAACTCTGAGAATCCATTTCTAATTCTTCCTTTTCCCCTTTCATACTAGAAGCCCCTAAGCTATGCAAATGGCTGCCAACTAAAGACTACATTTCCTAGTCTCCCTTGCAGCTAGATATGGTTGTATGATGGAATCTGGGCCAATGGGATGTGAATGGAGTTGATGGATGACATTTTCTCATCTTCTTCTTCTTTTTTTGTTTTTGTTTTTTTGAGATAGAGCCCTAAGCTATCACCCTGGGTAGAGTGTCGTGGCCTCACAGCTCACAGCAACCTCCAACTCCTGGGCTCAAGCGAGTCTCCTGTCTCTGCCTCCCAAGTAGCTGGGACTATAGGCACCCGCCACAATGCCCAGCCATTTTTTGGTTGCAGCTGTCATTGTTTGGCAGGCCAGGGCTGGATTCGAACCCGCCAGCTCAGGTGTATGTGGCTGGTGCCTTAGCCACTTGAGCCACAGGCGCTGAGCCACATATCTTCTTAAAGATGTTTGCTCTGTATTCTCTTTTTCCCTCTTTTGAACAGGCTGAGAAATAGTCATTCCAAGGAATGAACCTGGAAATCACTCACTGAGGAAGAAGAGATGCCTTACCAGAACTGGGCTGCTGACATGGGAGAGGAATACAACTTCTAGTTTATTTAACTCACTCCATTTTTATTAGAACAGCTTAGCCCATACCCACACCAAGTAGGTTGCCAATAAGCAACAGAAAAGCTCAAAGTCTTACAGGTCTGAGGAATTAAAGACACAATGTTCACCAAATAGTAATCTGAGTCCCTTGGCTGACTTCAACATTGGTAAACAAAACAAACCTTTTTCTTAAAACCTTCCATTAAAAACAAAAGAAAGAAAAAACATTTATGGTACCTGTTTGCACCTTGTATTAAAAGCCATTTCCATCCTTCTTCTGGTTTCAGGGACACAACATTTCTTCATGACAGGAAAATAATGTGGATATTTTAAGGTAATTTTATACTTGTCATCATCTGTCTTTTCTAAACTATCAATGAAATCATCAGGAAGAGCACCTGCAAAAAATCATTTTCTCATACATCAGTTTTTCCACTTATTGGTTTATTTGGCATTGGCATGGTGCCTTTAAGTAGCTCTAGGAATTTGGGAGAGTAACCGAAATTCAAGGAAAATAACAACAATCCTTATAATATCATTTTGATATTGTTGGAGTAGAGGTGGCAGTTAGAGGCCAGGTGGCTTAGGAGACAGTAATTCAAAATATGAAGAGGATTCAGTGTACTTGTGTTAATGGCATCTTACTGGAGAACAGGTTAAATTAAGCCAATGAAAGAAAACCCAGGACAGTGGCTCGGTGCCTGTGGCTCAACGGGCTAAGGCGCCAGCCATGTACACCTGAGCTGGCGGGTTCAAATCCAGCCCGGGCCTGCTAAACAACAATGGTGGCTGCAACCAAAAAATGGCTGGGCGCCTGTAGTCCCAGGTACTTGGGAGGCGCAGGCAGGAGACTCTCTTGAGCCCAGGAATTGGAGGTTGCTGTGAGCTGTGATGCCACGGCACTCTATCCAGGGTGACAGCTTAAGGCTCTGTCTCAAAAAAAAGAAAACCCAGGACAGAATAAAAAGTAGTTTAAGATACAACATAGGGGACGCTGCAGGGCAGAAAAAATTTAAGGCACTAAAGGCTGTTAAACACCAGAAAAGGTTACCAAGAAAGATTATGGGGAAATAAAAGACTACAAAATCTCCTCAAGACCATCTCTATAAATTGTAATGAAACTTTATAAACCTAAAATACAATTTTGGTTGATTTGGTTGTCTTTTCTGTAGAAGGGGGATAGGGTTTGTGTATTTTTTTTTTTTTTTTTTGAGACAGAGCCTCAAGCTATTGTTCTCGGTAGAGTGCTGTGGCATCACAGCTCACAGCAACCTCAAACTCTTGGGCTTAAGCGATTCTCTTGCCTCAGCCTCCCAAATAGCTGGGACTACAGGTGTCCACCACAAAGCCCGACTATTTTTTGGTTGTAGTTGTCATTGTTTCGCAGGCCTGGGCTGGATTCGAACACGCCAGCTCTGGTGTATGTATGTGGCTGGCGCCTTAGCTGGTTGAGCTACAGGCACTGAGCCAAGGGTTAGTGTATTTTTAAAGAATATTTTGAACTTTTAAGTTTCATATCTAGAAAGTGAGGCAAACTATGAAGGTAATGTTATTTGCCTAAATTACATGATTTGATGTAGAAAAATAACAAAATTAACCAAGCTCAGGCTCGGCGCCATAGCACAGTGGTTGCAGCGCCAGCCACATGCTCCGAGGTTGGACGGTTTGAGCCTGGCCCGGGCCAGCTAAACAATAATGACAAGTGCACCAAGAAAATAGCTGGGCGCTGTGGAATCGCTTAGGGCCACGAGTTGGAGGTTGCTGTGAGCTGTGATGTGGCACTCTACTGAGGGCGACAGTGAGACTCTGAGTCTCAAAAAAAAAAAAGAAAAAAGAAAAAGAAAAAAAGAAATTTACCAAGTTCAGCCTTTGAAAATACAAGGAAGGTATCATCCTCATTGAGGTTTTTGTTAAAGTCAATACATAGCTCACTCATTCTTTTCTTCATTGATTTGATTTCCTGAAATGAAGATAAAAATACAGGAGATTAGCAATAAAAGAAACTTTCATTTTTACTGCCATCAGTCAAGGAAGTTTCACTTTTGTATCTTTTTTTTTCTTGAGACAGAGTCTCACTTTGTTGCCCTCGGTAGAGTGCCAGTGGCTTCACAGCTCACAGCAACCTCCAACTCTTGGGCTCAAGAGATTCTCTTGCCTTAGCCTCCCAAGTAGTTGGGACTACAAGCACGCGCCACAACGTCCAGCTATGTTTTGTTTGTAGTTGTTGTTTGGCAGGCCTGGGCTGGATTCAAACTCTCCAGCTCCAGTGTATGTGGCTAGTGCCCTAGCCGCTGAGCTACAGGCACCGAGACAGCTTTTCTATCTTTTGTATGACTGACTTCTGTACCCAATCCTCAGCAAGTACTTTTGTAGAGATGTGCTTGATAAAATAGCTTTTTGCAGTCTTCTATGTCACATCTAAGTCTATGTGTGTAGCACTTATAGAAAGGCAAGCCTGGTGGTGTTAGAAATTAGTCATAAATTTGAAGAACTAAATAAATTTAGGAGGTATAGTAAAAGCAGTATTTGGCATATACTACACACACAATACCATATTTTGATATGTATGATGCATACATTTTGCACAAATTTTTGAGGGACAAATAAAGATGCGCATTATACATGGGTACTATTGCTCGGGAGCAGAGGAGCCCAGTGGCCTTCTTGGGGCTGCCATTCCCTTCTGCCTGGGCCTACTAGGCCCACTGGGCTCTAGTCCAGAATATCAAAATCCAGAGGGAGCCGGCTGGAGTGGACTCCACCAAGTGCCTCAAACAAGGAAAGGGGCAGTGGAAGGGCTGGTGAGGTGGGCTATTGCTGCAGGGCAAGGGCTGAATCCCGAGGTCTGATTGCAGGGAAGGGAACCATCTGCAGGTCCCAGGGACCCACCTGGTTGTTGGTGGGCAAGCTACCTCAGAAGCCCTTACCTCGCTGGCCACATATATGGCCATCTTGGCTGAGGCCCCCAACAGGGCAGAGAGGGAAGGGGCAGCCTTCCCAAAGCAAGTGGCTGTTGGAGGGCAGTGTGATCTGCACATTTACCAAGGAAGCTTTAGCCCTCTCTAGATGTGTCTCTCCCAGGTGAGAGCCAGCCACTTTCTCTAGGGATGTTTTCCTGAAAGTTTGGGCCACAAATGTAGGTGTAAAGGCTGGTTAGTGGCTCATGCCTGCGATCCTAGCACTCTGGGAGGCTGAGGTGGGTGGACTGCCTGAGCTCACAGGCTGGAGACCAGCCTAAGCCAGAGTAAGACCCCACCTCTAAAAATAGCTGGGTGTTGTGAAGAGTGCCCGTAGTCTCAGTTACTCACAAGGCTAAGGCAAGAGCATGACTTGAGCCCAAGAGTTAGAGGTTGCTGTAAGCTATGACCCCATGGTCATTCTACTGGGGGTGACAAAGTGAGACTCTGTCTCAAAAACAAAAAACAGGCTCAGCACCTATAGCTCAAGTGGCTAGGGTGCTAGCCACATACACTGGAACTGGCAGGTTTGAATCCAGCCTGGGCCTGCCAAACAACAATGACAACTATAACCAAAAAATAGCGGGGTGCTGTGGCAGGCGCCTGTGGTCCCAGCTACTTGGGAGGCTAAGGCAAGAGAATTGCTTAAGCCCAGGAGTTGGAGGTTGCCTTGAGCTGTGATGCCACGGCACTTTACCCAGTGTGACAGCTTGAGACTCTGTCTCAAAAAAGAACAAACAAACAAACAAAAAAAACAACAAAAGAAAACAAAAATGTGAGTGTGCATCATACACTGGAGCACATTTTACATGGTACAATATGGTATTAAGTGAATACACAAAATCTAGTAGCCCATTAATAATTAGCGTATTACTATTCTTGTCCAATTCAATATTTTAATTTAGTAATCAATATCTGGGAAGTAAACTAAGAGATAAGAATTGAGTTACTTATTCTACGGTGCTTCAGAAAAAAGCTGATGTCTTGGTTTTACAGCGCTTTTGTGAAGAAAGGTAATTTATAGATTTTTATCATTTGTATAAAAAGTATTAGGTGGGAGACCAAAGGAAGTAATAAGAAGGAAACTAGGCCAGGCATGGTGGCTCACACCTGTAATCCTAGCACTCTGGAAGGTCAAGAAGGGTGGATTGCTTCAGCTCAGGAATTTAAGGCCAGCCTGAGTAAGAGTGAGAACCATCTCTAAAAATACCCGGGCACTAACCCATACACCTATATATACCCTGAGACTGGAGGCCTGGAGGAGGAGACAGGGAAAGACCGGGAGAGAAATGGAGAGAACTTCTCTCTCCCCACTTGGGTTCTCTCCCTCTACCAGGAGCATTGGTGTTTTCTGTATTCTTTTCTGTAAATAAATTCTGTTTTACGACTGAAGGGGGGAGAGGGAATAATGTGATGAAGAATAATAAAATACATGTATTTAAAAATAAAAAAAAATGGTATTAAAAAAAAAACAAAAACACCCGGGCCCTTGAGAGGCTGAGGCAAAAGGATTGCTTGAGCCCAAGAATTTGACGTTGCTGTGAGCTATGAGGCACTTTACCCAGGGTGAGAAAGTGAGACTCTTGTTGAAAGGAAAGGGAAGGGGAAAGGGGAAAGGGAGAAGGAAGGAAGAAAAGAAAGAAAAGGAATCCAGAAAAACAAAACAAAACAAAAACATGAAATAGTTTTATTAATCTGTCCCATTCTTCTAGCAATGCTAGATACTAAAATTTACTAAACCATACTGGTTCTCAAAGTATGGCTCAGAACTTTTTAGAAATACAAATTCTGGGTGGCACTTGTGGCTTGGTGGGTAGGGCGCCAGCCCCATATACGGAGGGTGGTGGGTTCAAACTCGCCCCGGCCAAGCTGCAACAAAAAAATTGCCAGGTGTTGTGGCGGGCTCCTATAGTCCCAGCTACTTGGGAGGCTGAGGCAAGGGAATCGCCTAAGCACTGGAGTTGGTGAGGCCACGGCACTCTACTACTGGTGACAAAGTAAAACTGTCTCTACAAAAAAAAAAAAATTAGAAATACAAATTCTTAAGATCCCACACTAAACCTACTGAAGTACAAATTCTTGGGAGTTGGGCCCTATGATCAGAGTTTTGTTTTTTTTTTTAGACAGAACCTCAAGCTATCCCCCTGGGTAGAGTGCTGTGGCATTACAGCTCACAGCAACCTCCAATTCCTGGGCTCAAGCGAGTCTCCTGCCTCTGCCTCCCAAGTAGCTGGGACTACAGGTGCCCGCCACACGCCTGACCATTGTTTGGTTGTAGCCATCATTGTTT